>DWON01003725.1:0-17507 GCA_018251015.1 Phocides pigmalion okeechobee | reverse complement strand
TTGACAAGCAGGGTTACTTGCGATGTTTATCTTTACTGTTTAAGCAGTTGATAATTAATTTGTAAAATGATAGTACCTTCAAAAATAAAAGGTGTTTAGGATTCGAACTCGGGACTTCCCCTGTTAGGTTCCGGAACCACAAGCTACGCTATCATTTCTTGTTATATTTTTTAAAACATGAAATATGAAAAATAATCAGTAAGTTATTTTAATAACGTCTAGATTAGTCAATGATACAGATACAGAAATAACTAAATATAAATTAAGTGTCTATCTATTTACAAAAAACAATTTATGAAAATGTGACTTTGCTCTAAATATATAAAATAGCGTGTAATCGGATAAAATACTTATTTCAAGACGTAAAAGCACGTATTTTCATTGTCCACGTCATATTACGACAGACGACACATGCAGAATGGCAAACAGTTGATTTAGTGCACAGATAACGAATGTCGGTCTCTATGGCAGAGGATCTGATTAGAATACAGGTTGCATATTCCTATTCTCACGAACGATTCCCTATGGATAACTTGCGATTTAGGGCTGTGCAACGAGAACAATTTGTAATATTTGTATTTAATTATTTATTATTTACTAGCATCAACCAGCCGTTTTTGCCTATGAAATACGTTTATCATACTTGTTAGCTATAAGTTATATCTGTGTAATTTAAAAAATATAGCTTTAAAAGAGTAATTTAATTATGGTTATTTTTAGTCATTTCTTTATTTAAAGATGATGGTCGTAATATTCTAAAAATAGATCTATCGAGTAATTTTTTCAAGTCAATGTTTGGAAAGAATAACTTGGTTCGAGTCTGGTACACGTGAGGTATATGAATAAATCAGAATTTGTAACGAGTGTGTGGACTACGGATGTATGTAAAAATTCGGGAAATGTCGTTCAATGCTTGATGGAATCTTTTCAATAAAAATGGCGCTGCTTGTATTCTGAATCATGCTATCAACGTTTTTTATATATGTTTTAAGAATAAAACATTAAATATTTGAGCAAATATTCGCTTGAGACTTTTTATGTGTAGGAATGAAAAATGTTTTCCTATTTCATTTCAAGAGTTGTGCTAAACGAGTTTGAAGTTTAGGTTACGTTTATAACCAACATCCCATACAACAGAGGTTTACAATTTATGTATTTTTTGATAAAATATAAATATGTGTGACGAATCGTGTCATCAACTTTACTTTGAAAATGAATATTGTCAACTATAAATTTATTTTAATCTGGACTGGCTGTCTAGCTTTGTCGATTACGATATGCTAACTGTAACCATTTGAAAATGATATAGACTATTATATTTTGTAACATATGTAGTCTTCCAATGCCCAAATGGAAATTCGAGCGACTAACATAGTATGGGAAACGTAAATATTTTTTATACGAACTTAAGGCATGCCAGCCCTAGCACAGCAAAAACAGAAATACCGCTATCTTACACGGAAATATCAATGGTGTTACGGAATATTTTTTCCAACGCCAAATGCATCCAAACCAAATGGGCCGACCACATTTCACACCCGGAAACGCATCAGAACTTTTTGCGGCCAACGACAAACCAATCTAAGTTTTATGCTTTTATACCTTTATAATAAGGTATAATTTATTGTAGCAGTGTATTCTTGTCTCTGGCAGGTCGGGGCCTAAAATTCAATATGTTATGACGTTTAAAAAAATTAAGCGCTCTCGACTTGTCTTTGGCTTTGATCTTCGCTTTTCGAATTTCTCATGTTCTGTTAATTATTGCTTATAGACTGTGCATACAAACAATGTATAATAAAAAGTTTTGTTTGGATAATAAAAGTAAAATCATCTAAATTCGTAAATCTGATAGTCGTAACTGATTTTAACTTAAGAATATGAAGCATATTAAAATGTCTATGAGTGGAATGCCCGTAGTACTTGTTTTCAAATTATCAGAAAAATTATGGCGGGAAAGAATAGGATGTAGATTATTAAATAGAATGTACTGTGACGTCGTATCTTTTAAACTCGTTCGTTACACGTTCGGAAATGACTATCCTGTGTGTAATTGTTGCGTTCGTTCCAGAAGATTCGTTCTAAAACCCGATCGTATCACGCGGCAGGATGGTTATTTGTTCGTGGGCCGGACTGGTACGTAATGTCCGAGTATCCTGTACCGAGAGTACATACGAGTTGGGCAATTTAAACATGGAAGTACTTATGAACTGCCCTGACTGCTCCACAGGTTTAGGGGAGCAATGACCTATATCCTAGCCGGAATTGTGGCGCGGAATAAAGATTCAACCGCGTCAGCACCCAGCGACTATATTAAACTCTATTTTTTGTGTATTAGAATCCAGTTCTAATCATAGATTTCAGTACAGATTTCCGAACGAAAAAGTCACACGTCAGTTTTAGCGCCAATTCCAATTTGATTCCTATTGGATCAGAATTCGTTCCAAGTTCAAAATGTATGCTAGTGAACTAAGGACGTTTTATAAACGTGAATTACGTCGTGAAGTTTATGTTTTTTAAGAATTTATACCCGGACGAGCGGTGGTACGTTGGCTCGGTTATTTTTAACCGATCCAAAAGTTTATTACTAACGCTTACGCAATTAATAGGAGTTTTTATTGGACCGGTAAAGGACTAAAGTTTTTGATTGAACTGACGAGTCGGTCATTCTATGTTTGAAACATGTAGAGGAATCTTTGTTACCAGGGGTACATGATTAAATAATGTGATTTAAAAAAATAACATGAGAATTACTATAATAATAATTTTCCTTTGGATCATTGAATATTAAAATAAAAAAACTGCCGGGACAAGTGTTATTATTATAGGTTTGTAGGAATAAAATTATGCAAAGCTAAAGCCAAACCTTTATATGGTAGTAGAGCTCTAACATTTTTTTAATGAATACTCTACAGTATTTATTGGGGTTGAATAGGCTCAAACTTAGCTTTCTAATTAATTTTGCTGGCCACTTTCCGGTTTTTAGATTGATTCGTAGTAAAAATAATAATCTGAAATTTGATGAATCTTGTGGGTCTAGGTTATTTTTTTTTTAAAAACTGTTTTTACGACATGAGCAATGTGGGGTTATGTATGTTTTTTAAGTTTTATTGCCTTGGATTCTGTCCTTTTAGCTTACATTTATTTTATTTATTTTTTCATTAGTTACGAGCATGTGAGTACACTGAGTAGCCCGTGAAAAATTACAATATTACAGATATCAAATTGACGGATTGACATAAAGTCACTTATTCGCATAATTTAAAACTTGAAACGCAATTTAATCCATTCAGCCTTTAACTTTATCTACCAATATTATTAACTTAAATTCAACATTTAAAAGACAGGTGTTTTTGTAGCAATTTTAAAAATATTTAATATGCACTTTACACATTTCGCGTTAATATTTTTCCGTTCAGTGTTGCCACATTTATTATGATATTAAATGCAAATCTATAATGACTATGCAATTTTGTAATGAGACAGTAACGACAAGTTACTACTTTATTTTATAAAACCGGCTCGATAAACAATTTTTTTGAATTTTTGTATCGTATACATGTTTTGTTATAATAGGCACATATTGAGTGATAATAATTTATGAGTTTTATTTAATTTTTCACGATAAAAGAGAGGATATTTTTATTTTAGCTTAGAGATATGTAACATACATAGATAGCTACAATATTCTTTTGCACACAAGCAAAGCATTCATATGGAAATCTGCATGAGAGTTCTATATAAAGTTCTTTAAGACTATACACAGCCTATCGAACTTGACCATTGACTAACGACTTGCCCATAGACTATGGTTTAATCATTTTCATCAAAGAGAAAATCCTTGCCTAACAGCGATATAGAAATAACTTCATAACTGCAGGAATTTAACTTTAGATTCACTTCTGTAATTAAAAGGTAGAGTTTTTGTTTTCTTATCAGCGTCATGAGAGTTAAGAATACGCTAGTCGTAGGAAAGTTGCATAAATGAAGTGGCTCAGCGCATACTATTTTAGACAATACAATGAGGAAGAAATAAGGTTTTGTATTATCAATTATATTTTTCTAAAGTCATAGTAAGTACTTAACAAGTTATATAAAGAGTTACTTAGTCTCTATTTTATGTGAGAAAAGTAGACGTATAACCAGCTGATGTTAAGTGGTCGCTGCAGCATTACATACAACGTCGACTATGACTGAAGTCCTATCTGGGCCTGTACATAGATGTATATATATATGTATATACTCGTGAGTACTAAGATTCATTTTACTATGTAACAGATATTCACATTTAACGATTTTTACTTGCCGATATTTTGAATTAGTTTCATGGTTCGTGGCCATGGCTGAACTCACGGCGAGCTCTGCAACGAGGAGAAATATCGGTAATAAAAAAACGTTAATAAAAAGTATAAACTCCTCGATGATATTAGTTTAAAATCATAGGATTAAGATGCTCGTCTTGTTTCTAAGTGTATCCCGTACACTGTAACCGAAATACAAGACAAACTTCACGGTGAATTACTAACCAACTACTAGTAAAACTATAGTAAAAAGTTTAGAAATATACATTAAAAATAAACTATTTAAACCGTTGCATAAATAATTATGACAGAAATAGATTTAACCTTAAAATTAGATTATATCTATGTTTTCAGTTTAGAATGAAATTTTAATGTATTATAAATCATACAAAGCCGTCATATGGTGCATAATATGTACAGGACGCATTAAATTTCAATGTCAAAAGGGTGTGTTGCATTACCAAGTGTAATGTTGTATTAAAATAAATTACTATTGTTCAATACCAATCGAATTCTTATTAATATATTCGAGCCGAGCCTAGTGGTAAAGTCCGATCTTCGATTTAATACGTCTTCTGCCCTGCTGAGAGCACTAAATCTCAAAGGGCGAAAACGCACTTAAGCTATGTTAAAGGTACTACATGACAAAGGGCTAAATCGCAAAGGGTCCAATCGTATTTCTACCCTGCTCCACTACGGTCTGCTCTTTATCTGCTCTCTCTGTTTTTGTGTCTCATTTTATTCTTCCTATTTTTTACATGCTTTTTTTTGTCTCTTTGTATATGTATTTTTATATTTTCTGTTATTCAATTAAATATACAATTGTTTATGACTTTGTGAGGTCTGAGGTTAGAATCTTTGACGCACCTCAGATTTTTTGAAGGTATTTGTGTGGCCGTAAGTTTTTAATAAATATCTCTGTCGGACACAAGTTTCTTCTTAGACCATCTTAAGCTTCGTAAAGCTTCGTGTAAGTATTAAATTTTGGAAATACGTTCTTAATATAGCGTAAGTGAATGGCTAACAAAGGAATTTTGAAAATGACACTCTTAAGGCGGTAAAATGGAATATGATTATTTTTTATATTTTTAGTCCATTTATAAATTTGTTTCAAATACCTAAAGGGTATAAGGAATGCATGATTTATTGGAATGTATTATAATATCGAGCAAAACAGCGGGCAAAGCTAGTGAACAAATATTTGAACATAATCTTAATTCTATTTGTTTATTACCCACGAGAGAATTAAGTATTTTAATAAACTGACCAATGATCAGTCACTGACCTCAAATAAAATCTTACACGATGATTAATCGGAAGGCTAACATCAAAATAAGCAGCGTATCTTCAAGTACATGGATAATTTGGACGAAAAAACTCGAATTAGAATATCGGGCATCGTCCTTTCTTCCTTAGGGTCGTTGCACACTGTTTTTGTTAGATATTAGAATATAACCCGACTGTTTAAATAGTAGTCTTCGTTTCTCAAGGTTGTTATGCGTTGTTTTTGTTTGATATTAGAGTATAATCCGACTGACGACGTAGTTATCTGCAGTTTTTAAGATCGTTACGCACTGTTTTTGGAAGTTGTTATAGTATAATCCGACTGATGAGATAGCTGTCATCGCTTCTCAAGGTCATTATGCACTGTTTTTGGAAGATATTAGAGTATAACCCCACTGTTATAGTTGTCTTTGTTTCTCAAGATTGTTATGCATTGTTTTTGTTAGATATTATAATATAATCCGACTGTTGAGGTAACTGTCATCGTTTCTTAAGGTTGTTCCGCACTGTTTTTTGATAGATATTGGAGTATAATCCGACTGGAGTAGGAACAAGACGACGAATGATAACTACAACAGCTTTCATATTAAAATATTTGTACCTTTTTACTGATAACACAGTGGGTGTAGACCCATCAGTGCCTATGACAGACTAGTTTACAGACGTTTCAACATGAACAAGCGCAGAGTAATACTAGCATTGGAAGGTTTCCATAGATTTGGTACATTAAGACTTTGTTTTTTAATTCACTATTTTTTTTATAATAGCTGTTATAAATATGTTATACACGCAAGCATTGACAAACATGTGATTTAGTCTTATTTATTTATTATTTTTTAAGTGAGAAGAGTAGCAAACTAGCATGCAAACCACCTGATGGTAAGTAGTCTCAGTCCATAGATATCCAAGTATAACCACAAATACGACTGAAATGGTATCTGAACTGGAACGGAGATACGTTGCTACTCCTGAGGACTAAGATGGTCGCCTCGCTTCAAAGTATCGCCGACAACCGCACCTCTCCAACCGAAACAAAAGTAATGCTTCACGGTGGATTATGACGGTGGCCTTGGTACCTCCCCGGTCGAACTGTGGTTCTCCCACGTTCATGTTTTCTACCTTAATGTTTCCTTTACCTAACACAAGGGATGAATAATTACTAATAAGTACATGAATTTAAGAAGTCAGAGTTAAGAGAGAGGTTTGAACCTCGGACCCATGGGAGAGGTCAAACAGTCTTACTACTAATAGTAGTTACTACTTTTACTAGATTAGTTATTGTAAAGAAAGAAAGTAAGTAAAAGATAAATCTATATCTTCTATCTATATATATAATAAAACGGTAACGGATCGCTGTTTGTACATGACGAATATATTTAAAAATTCATAATGGGTTATTTTTATATATGCAAGAGAACCCAGAATAATGTTTCTTCATTTTGTTTGTTCGTCTACATGTCTGTATGTATGTATATCTGTATGTTTATGCACGCTAATCTCAGAAAGGACTTACCTATTTGAATGCAGTTTTCAGGATTATATTGTGAGGGGCTTCACTTAACTATTGATTTTTCATTTCAATCGGTAACCAACAGAGAAGTTATGTCAATTTATGTAACACGTGAACGAAGTCGCGGGCAAACGCTCGTTACAAATATAATACCTATTTTAAGAATTCAATGGAGATGAAAACTATTTGATATGTCTATTAAAATACAAAAGATAAGTTACAACTCTAGCTAGATTATCAATATAACCCATTTGTATCCACATAACAACTCTAGCTAGATCGTAAGCTCATAATACATTAATCTACACGAATCCTCGGTCTATTAGGTACTCTATCGAACAACACCAGCGCCCATCGCGTCCTATAATAGGTTCATTCAAACTAAATAGGTCATTCCACCCCGTGGGTCAGTACCCCTAGCTAACAGGACTAAAGGTTTTTTCAACGATAGCCCGTGAGGAGCTCATTTTTTACCGTCCCGTCTAGCCCCACCCGAAGTAGGTACCGTTAAATATTGAACGGGAATATTTGGGAGCGAGATTACTTCGATGTAATGGTATCTACGTAATTTTTATTGTCACGTCGAGATTGTTAAAATGGATGCGTACTTTCAAAGTAATGTAAGTTGGATAACGTTTTAGAATTTTTTTTTTTATTTTATAACGTTTTGGGCTCTATGCATAGTTTTTTTTAATTTAAGGTTTTTTAAGTATTCATTATATCAATTATTATTCAAGTTAGGTTATAGTTCATGCATTTTTTACATATATTTTACGTACGGCAAATTTAAATTCAGTCTATTAAAAACTTGCATATTGGGTACTATTGAAATTTTATAAAAATAATGTAATTGAAAAACAACAAAAGTAATTGAAACGTGGGATCGATTCCGTAAACAATAATTAAATGAATAAAATTACTTTTAAATTAATTTTATAAAGTTTTCGTTCTTTATAATGTTATAATAATTTGGATAAAGTGCGTTTTGGTCCTTTATAACATTATAAAAATTTTGATTTATACTTATTTTATATTTAAATAAACAAATTAAATTTTAGACTTGATAATTAATAAAAATATGTATAGACAACATAGGAATTTCTTGGATTATTTATTCATACTATTATAAAAAAAAAAACATTTGAAATTAGGCTGTCAAGCTTCATACATACGACAGTCACAGTCATTGGTCAGTTACGATCATTATGAACTTAGATAATACAATTTTTAAGGGAATAATTAATATTTTTTAATGAATTTTAAGTTGTTTAAAGCGGGGGCGAGTTCGCTTCCGCATTCCCGCGACCTACTGCGCCACTGCCCGCTTGCCCGCGGTATGGGCGCCGGCGTTAGATATATCGATAGAGCCCTATTCACATCGCATTTTATCGACAAACCTGGCCCTTTTATACCGGAACAGAACAACACGTTTAAATTTCAACGATAATGTTCGATATTTGAAATGGTTTGACAGAAGACATTTGACATATTGACATACATTTATTTGACAGCGTTTAAGTAATAGATACTTGTGTCATATAAAAAGTAATATTATATATAATAACTTTAATTATTTGTATACACTTCTAAGTAAAGCAGTACGTAACGGATTAGATGCTTTAGTATTAATTATATTGTTTATGACTTTGTTAGAATATTAAGAGAACGAAAAATGTATGTATATATCTACATATACAGCAAACATACATTATATCCGGGAAACAGATTTTTTAATGTGGTTTTGGTCTCTGTCACGATTAAAATAACTAGTAGAATAAGATACAAACATATATTCAAAGACGGCGGTCCTGGAAGATTTATTATACGTACAGAAAGTTTCACATATATAAAAAAGTGAATTTATTTATTATATTCCTCCACATTGTTCGAGTGCGTATATACCAGACATCTTTGTGAACTTTATAGAGTTTTCTCATTTCACGTTTACTCGCCATGTTTTTTTTACCATAGAGGTGTAGTAGACTAAACATACAATTCATTACTTTATGGATATCTTTTTTTTATTTTATCTTATATATTTTATTTTTTCTTATATTATTATCTATTTTTATTTTTTTACGAAATTTTAATGCACAGTTGCAACAAATGATCAGTATTTTTGACACGTAATTCATATTACATGTCTTAAATAATGAAAAGTACCAGGAATTAAATAGGACAAATCCTGGATCATCAATGACGTCAGAATGTTACCAAGGTACTATTACTATTTGCATCATATTGATTTGTATTATGGATTATTTCTTTAAGTACCATTCTTATCGGATGCTTATATTTTGCAGCTACACATGTCATTTTCTATGCCCACTGTCTTATGATTTAACGATAATTCCTTAGTAAGAACGATTGTAGATTAGCCACCATTTAATATTTACACAGCCGATTTTATTTTAATAACCAGATAAGTTTCAAACATTTTAAAATTATATGATGCTTCATATGCAATAACAGCTGGGAATACACCTGTACATGAATTCTTGTTGCTTGTCGAAAATATTCCATTTATTTCTTTTTTGCTATCGTCACGATAAAATACCTCAATTGCAAGAATTATAAACAGTCGGGCCGTATTACGATGATTATTATTATTATTATGATTACGTATTATGCTATCTATGACAGCCAACTTAATGTTTAACAGGTGGTCAAGCACCTCCCATCACCATTTTAGGACACAGAGGTTTGGACAGTGAGTAAGTCGGTTACTTATTATGAGCGCAATTTTATTGTCATCGTATTTTGTATTCGTTGGTGAATGAGCTTGATATCTTTAGCGATGTATGTTTTTTGCTGCGAAGTGGGTCAGGGCGTGTGGTGTTAATATAATAAACAAAGCAGACGACGTCGCGGGTTTCAACTAGTCTACAAATATCTTTGTAATATTATAATATAATATAAATTCTATGTAATTACATACTGATCTAATTATTATGCTCATATATGTTACTTGGAATTGTATTGAATTGAGTTACTGACAGTTTCTGTGTTAAAATATTTTTATCTTGGCTCCGATAGAGAGTAATCATCAAAATGATTTCATTACTCTTTTGTATCAGTGAATACAACAGTTACAACAGACAAAAATATAGAATCTATTGTTTTTGGTCTAAACCAAACCTAATAAATAAAAATCTAATAAATCTGTTTTATTAGATTTTTATTTATTAGGTTGGGTTTAGACCAAAAATAATAGATCCTATATTTTTTGTCTGTATTATGTAAATAACATGTGGCAACAATTTTAATTAAAACAAATTGTCATATGCAGATTTTATCTCCAATATTCATTAATTATATAGATTATATTATATATAGCAATTTTAATATGTCAAAAATATTTCCATTTCTTAATCTGTTCCTAAACGTATTAAATTTAAACATTTTGATGGGCTGTACCTTTACATATGGCAACACTGCTACGTACAGCTTGTCAAGGCACATTAAGAAATTAAGATATCAAAAATAGACTTCATACTTAAAGGGTCTCTGAATATATTTCTTTATCGTATAACAACATGTGTTAATTAATGATATTTCATGAAGCTAATGTGCGATATCTCGACCTAAAATTGAAATGTCAGATATTGAAATGCAAAAGGTTGAACTTATAGATATGCAAAATTTAATACGTGCTGTAAAAGAAACGAATTTAAAATGGCGCTAAATATCTCCTCGCTTGTATACCACAGATAAAAAATATACAGTTCTGACATGCTTAATTTATTAACTATTAATATTAATTACTTTCATTTATTATTTTAATTGTGTAGAATTAGGGAGAAGCTGTTTAAAATGCTGATTTAGTTTTCTTGGAACTTCTGAGACTTTATTTAAAATAGTCAAATAGACTTATAAATAAGTTTTTTCTCAATAAAAGAAAACAGTCTGACATGTTTATGATGGATTCTTTTTACACAGACTGTTTACTACTTTTGTTGTCATCCGTTCGTGTTTTGTGCCTCTAGTTACTTTATTTTTTTCATTAATATTACTCTCCAAATACAAAAACATTGATATCCTTTAATAAGATTCCCATTTCTACACTATCATTTATTGGGGATGAACCTTACATATCATTGTAGGTTTATCTGGTCCTTCATTATTGTCACGGTCTCTAAATACTAAAACGTTCAGAGCCCTACATAGTTCAGTTCCTCTATTTGGCTTCTTCTGTTTCTTTCAACTGTTTTCAAATAACACAGTATAGATAAACGCATATCCTATGTCTACGCTAACTTTTAATGGGTCCGCCCTACATTAATTACTTACCTTATTTTCCTTCAAAAATAATACAGTATTGATAAATATAAACACGTGTCTCATCCCTACGCTAATATTTAACGGGCCCCAGCTCTACAAAGCTCAGTTACTCATCTTATTTTCCTTTAAAAATATCCTTCAACAGCCACCATATAACACATATAACACATAGATAAACACGTGTCCATGCCTACGCTAACATTTAACGGATCCGAGTCCTACATAGTTCAGTTAGTTACCTTATTTCCTTTAAAAATCGTTTAACCGACTCCAAATAAGACATATCGATATAGATAAAGGCGTGTCCCATGCCTACGCTAACATTTAACGGGTCCGAGCCCTACATAGCTCCGTCCACATAAGCACCGCTAGGCGATACATCAAATAGCCTCAGAGCAACAATAGCCCATAGAGGGATAATGTCACACTAGATAATAATACAATTTGATGATTTATGACGTCTCACGTATGTTTACAAGATTTGACCATACGTTATGTTAACTGCAAGTCTTTTTAAATCCTGCATACCAATGCAACGCTTAGGAAATAACATATATTTGTTCTAAACACAAGTATTATTGAGAGGTATTATTACCCGATTTTAAAAGAACGTCATCGCGGAATTCAGAAATTTTAGTATATAACGGGGAACTCACGATTAACGCTTTTTAATTGCCGATTTTTCGAAGGCTCGTGTTCACGGCTAAACTGTTTATAATAAAATTATTTAGTAAAAAGTAATATTATATTTTACTATGTACCGGATTCTCACGATTAACAAATTTTGATTAAAAAAACGAACTATACGTAGGGTACATCCATTAATCTACCATTAGTCTGTGAACAGTTTCCCCCGCCACCACAGTTTCGCTGTGACCACGAGCCATGCAGCTGGTTCGAAATATCAACATTAAAAATTGATATTTGTGAGTACCAGGTACGTATATAAATGTATAAATTCCGCAATAATATTAGTTTAAAATCATAGATTACATTTAGATTAGATTAGAGACTTGAAGTTGAAAAGAATTGTAGCCAACTGTAATCCTTTTCAACTTTAAGCCCTACATTTTTAATTTTTTTTAGTTAGTGGTGGTGTCTAAATGTTTTGCTACTAGAGAAGACTAAGATGGTCGCCTCGCGTAGTGTAGCCGATAACGGCATTCCTTCACACAGGAAATAGGAATTACTTTAAGGAGGATTATGAAGGCAGCGCTGGAACTCTCCACGTCGAACTATATTTCCACCACCTATATATAAGTAATCTTTGAAAAATAAATTGGAAATATACATTCCTACAAATTACATAATAATTAATTCTTTTCTTCAGGTTTGCATTCATGAATATTAAAATTACTAACATACCAAGACTTTACCTTTATTTAAACGAAAATTTAAAGAGCTTGTTAAATCTCGTTAGTGTAAAATATGTGTAGTGATTATGTAATAGTATGTTACAGTCTATAATAGTAAGGAATAGTATGTTGTAGTATGTTATAGTACGTAATAATATCTACAAACTTCTGTATGATTCATACTCTTTGAATAAGCTCCTAATGGCTTATTAAAGCACGGTGTCTCTGAGTGGTCGCGATTACAGCGTGTCGTTGGTGGAATTTAGGTGGTAACGGTACCACCCTCGTTACTAGTTATGTTGACCTGGTAACTGTGTTTAGCTTGCACCAGGAAGTATTACTATCTAGGTACCCATTAGCTTTTTAAAACGAAAAAGGGGGAGGTACCACCGCTGCCCGCATAATCCGATTATGTTTCTGTACTTATATTACTAGCAAACGAGTTACGATAAAGTAGCAAACGAGCATGCGAACTACTTGATGTTAAGTAATCGCGCCCATAGACATCCACATACAACCACAAACACGATCGAAATCCTATCTGAGCTCGAACGTAAATACGTTGCTACTCCTGAGGATTAAGATTGTCGCCTCGCTTCAAAGTGTAGCCGGAAATCGCACCTCTCGAACCGAAACACAATACATGAAGAACATGTCGCTTTACGGCGGGTTATGAGGGTGTCGGTGGTACCGCCCCGGGCGAGCTCTAACGGCTCTACCACCTTTAAATTACCTTTATAAGCATTTATGACTGAGTTGTGTGTGAAATGTGTTACAAGTACAATATAAAAAGGCTTCATAGTGTGCGTTACTAGCAATTGGTGGAATAATATAGTAAGGTTAAATTTATATTTGTACTAAATATGTATTTGTATACATTAATTTTGAAAACAATGATAATCGACCAAGTTCAATTAACTTTACGATGTTTAGTGCAAATGTATTTGTTCAAAATATAATAGCCCCAGTTTAGATAGAACTGTGAATTTGTATTCTTTATCTATATGAATTAACATCGTGAGGATTCGAAATTTTTGTAATTTCTTAATCGAGCCTTACCAGGTAAATTCAAAAGACCTCTTGTGAGTATAGAATAATCATGTTTCGCAGACATCTAGTTGTATCTTAATGTTCTCGTTATCGGTCTATGATTTGTTTTTGGATATTTAATCTATAGTAAATTAAGTTCCGAATAACGTAACATGAACACTTTGACTTCTTATTGAATGCTATAGAATAGTACAAGATTCAATGTTCAAGTTTTCAAACATAGATTATTTATTTTTGTTTAATTGTATGCGTGTCATGACGCTCTGTTATGCCGTCATAGAGACGATTTTACTACTCTCTACTCTTTGGAATTTGTTTCGTGTTTAATTTTTGAATATAAAATAAAATAATAAAAAATAAAGTGACTTTAACGAAACAATATTTTAATTATTACTATTCCTTTTTTTAATTCATTAAATTGTTCTAGTGCAATACTACATTCACCTCAAACAAGACAAATTTTCTATCTGAGGTCGAACAACGCATTGCTTTTTTAGGACTTAAGGACTTAGATAGTCACCACACTTGTAAGTGTACCAGGCAACCATAAAATTGTACGTACAAATTAAGTTTTATATAAAATATATAGGAATGGGCAACGAATAAAAGACAAGTTATATAAAACATCTTTATTATCCCCTAATAACTATGCGATAATTACAAATATACTTTTTAATACGCTAGGGTGGGATCCTTTCTGGGCTTTAAAAAGGCGAAGTAGAAATCGCGTTACAACACTAATTCGATTGTTATTCAGTCTTAATTGGCAACACTGAAGTTTTGTCAAGGACACACTAGGTAGACAAAATTGCCGGATGCTAATCTTTTTTATTTATTTTTTAACTCTTTAACATGATACGGTAATCAGGAGGTCGCAGTTACGATAGTTAATCTACAAGTAAATTATTTACTAAAATTTTTAATTCAATAGAAGTTCGTCTTTTATATTCCTAGAGTAGAGCATGCGTGGATGAGCAAGGGTGCAAATGAGGTCTCATTTAGATGATTATTACAGCCCGTGAAATGCCACATCCAACTTCTAATTTGACTAAAGTCTTGTCTGAGATCGTGTATAGTTGCACTGCCACTTTTGAAGACTAACAATAGTCTAGTCTAAAATTTAAATGAAGTCCAATTGAAACGAGAATTACATCACAACGGATTATAAAGGAGGCGTTGCTACTTTCGCAGTTGAATAGTTTTATTTATTAGTGCTTATGATTAACAAGGGTTTTCTAGATTTTTTAATAGTGATAATTTATCTTGCAAATTTTCATTCATAAGAAAATGTATAGTAGAATAAAAGTTTTTTCATAGGATATACTTTTGTACATCTTATGAAAGGATATCTCATAGAATATCTTGATTTTATTTTAAGACCTAGTGTGTCCCAAACGTAATTTTAAGCAGTTAGTATTTAGCAGTCTTATCTATACAGAAAACTGGATTCCATTATCATTCATTCTAGAGTTCAATGCTTTTACAAAAGAATAATTAAAAAGCGTAATGGGAAATGCGGTCCAACTGTTTATCAAATTCCTTCTGTTCTGTGATCATATATGACAAATAACCGATGAATGATGAATGATGGCATGAAGCCGACCTAATATAAAGTGGTATTTGTCACAAAAAAGTGGTATTTTTCACCAATGTATACCTGTATACAAATCAATATAGAACAGGGATCTATTTGCTTCTCTTGACAGCGGAAATGTTACAAAAGCGAATCTGCTTTCCCAGAACTGTCACTCAGCTGCTTCCAGTCTGAAATAGGTGTGGTGATGCAGGGCAACTTCAAAAAGTTCTGCCACATTCGGAATTATTTTAATGTACAGGCAGACCAGACACATGCAAAAGTGACGTCACTATTGGTTTCCACACTTCCCATTAAGACGTAGACTTCCCATGTTTCATTTAACGATCAAAACGATTCAAGTCTAAAAAGCTCTATCACTTTTTGTTTTGAATAGTATTGCTCAGACATTGCAGTCGTTACGATCATTTAGTGGAACACCCCCTCTATTTACATTTCAAAGCAGAAGGTTAAAATGGTAACTCGAATTATGTGGAAAGTTACGTACATAATATCATAGATGAAATCTAAACAATAAAACATTCTTACAACTAAATATTAAATTTCATCTCTATAAGCGGTCAATTTTGAAGGTTCCTCTGAAAATATACAATGAAATGAAGAAAACCATTCAAAACACCCTTTTGCCTCTTTTTGCTTGTCATTTAATTCTCTTATTCTAACACTTGATGAAACTTCACTGACAAAAAAGATTATAGATTAAAATACTTTTTATTGTTTCTAATAACAACTTCGATTTACAGTATTATCAAATTATCTTGCAGTCGTTATTAAAGTTTTGATCATATTACAAGGACTCGTTAACGAATCTTAGATATGATAAGAGTATTTACGGTCACAGACGAGTTGATACTTAAGGACTGAAATGTAATATTATACGTCATAGCGCAGGTCCTCGCCCTTGCACGGAGCCCTATAAGGCGCACTCGGAGACTTTATTTAATCATGGACACGATTTAAACATCAGTTTAGATTTTTGCATATAATTGCGCTATCCTTATAAAATAAACAAATACCACAAGGTTGGGGGTAAATACCTTTCCTTTGATGCTTCTTATATTTACTGTGACACTTATGGACTATCGTACATAATCTGCGCCAAACTTTACGAACGCTCACATTCTCATCCTGAAGTTGCTCTTTACAGCTTATCTCAATAAATGATGTAATCGACATGGTAGCTTTTGTGTCTTTCATTGTCATTCATTTATAAAGAATGAAAGACAGTCAAACAGACACGACCTTAAAATACTTTTTAAATAACAATAAATTGACTAAAATCGACGGTGTCTCGCTAACATGTAAAGATTGAATTGAAAGGCCGCCATTCTAAATATTACAATTTACTGAGTTAAGTAATGAACGATTATGTTATCTGTCATATAAGAAACCAAACTATGGTAGTATAATGTGAGAAACATCCCATTATACCATTCGATTAGTGATAAAATATAAGCTTTTGCAGTTAAACATGGTATTCGCTAAGCGTTTATAATGAATGGCGCGGACTGTATCAATTCAGATAAAAATATTATAAGAGAATGGAAATATTGTATGTTCATACTACTGCAATGTACGATTTTTGAGTGTTAAATAATCAAAAACAACCATTTTCATCAGCAAAGCCGCATCATCTTACTTTTAAAGTATAATAATTTATGTAAAAATACAAATGCATGAAAGATATGTGCATATTTACGAGAAATAATTATCAGTCAATTAGTAACTTAAACTAGTGAGTATTAATTATAATTTGAAAAGGGGTTCGAAGTACTGATTACAGACACTGGAGTGGGTGAAGCAGAATACTGTTGCAGGCAGTCATCTGGAAAGAAAAAGAAAGATATTTTAATATAAGAGGAATTATGGGTTAACAAATTAACATCATAAACTTAAACTTAACATTTTTACGTATACACACATATATGCACAGATTCCTTTCCGAATTAAAACCTTAAAATTTTGCTATCCAGTCGAAAGATAAATGCTCTGCGGATAAATATCGTTACAATACTTAATTTAAAGGTGGTAGAGCCGTTAGAGCTCGCCCGAGGCGGTACCACCGCCACCCTCATAACCCGCCGTAAAGCAACGTGTTTTTCATGTATTGTGTTTCGGTTGGGGAGGTGTGGTTG
>DWON01003724.1:0-17508 GCA_018251015.1 Phocides pigmalion okeechobee | reverse complement strand
TAGAGCTCGCCCGGGGCGGCACCACCGCCACCCTCATAACCCGCCGTAAAGCAACATGTTCTTCATGTATTGTGTTTAGGTTGGGGAGGTGTGGTTGCCGGATACGCACTATTGGAGTCGACCATCTTAGTCCTCAAGAGTAGGAACGCATCCACATCCATCCTTAAATAGAACTGTTCTATTTGAGATTGGACGTGGTTGTCCATGGGCTGCAGTGACCAATCAACACTAGGTGGCCTGCATGCCCGTTTCTTACTCTTTCGCAATAAAAAAGGCTAGTATTTTAATAAATATAACTTAAAGTTTATTTACGGCAGTAGTTATTAAGTACTAAGCTAGTATTTTAATATTAATAACTTATGCTTATTTACAGCAAACATACTGAACCGAGATTAATTTAATAATCTGATCGTATACGCTTATACAACAGCAATTATAAACAAATTAATTTCTTAATGAAAGTTTTTATAATGTCGTATTCATTTATGTTATCGCAAGTTACGGATATAGATTTGGTAATACAATGCCATGAAGTAACCGCTGAATTATTGTTATGTATTTAAAAAGTAAAACTTTTATACGTTTACTTTTTACGCGTCCATTAATTTTGTTCAATAAATATTTCCTTGATGTTTATCGTATATTAAATCGTTTTAAAATTTTTATTACGTGCACCTACAAATTATGTGAGAATAATAGCTTTCGCTTCAGGCTGTATTTATTGAAAATCATCGAAAAAAAAGTGTGGTGCCTTTAGTTTGGTATCGATTGATTGTACTATAGATAAATGAAAGTCTTCTATTGTTGTTTAATTAAATACAAGAATACTATATGTAGTTTTACATACTTAATATATGTATGTAATTTAATCTTAAACAAGTGAAGCTATGCTATGACTATAAACGCATATAGTCCTAGATTTATACATAAATTAGTCATTTATACACAGGCAGCACCAGTACCTAAGTAAATGTGGTGGAGTAGTAAATCAAACCAGCCTTGGTTGAGCAGTTCCAACCACTAGACATTAATCAAGAACTCGGTCAAATTGCCACTTCATTCTTACTAGTGGTGGCTATATGGACGAAATTTGACGAATTCTTTAAATGTCTAATTTTAACAAAATAAACACTTGTTTTTTTCTCTGCTGATTACACAAAAAGGTACTTTTGTAAGGTTAAAAATCGCTAGTGGAAACTCGTTCTCAAAACGATCTTTATTTTTTGCGACTATTGTCCTTGATATTGACAGTATGAATGTAAACTGTATCAAACGCATAGTAGTGTGCGTATTTTTTTTAAATTAATTTTGCCTTCATATTTGTAATGCGTATTATATAAAAAAATATCAACTTTGTGTACTACTTTTTCGTCTAAACTTAGAGTGTGTCTAATATCATACTCCTCCCACCCTGTAATTGTCGTTAAAGGGGTAAAATAGTATGCTTCATATATTAATATAAATATTATTCATTGATGCGAGGATTGTTAATTGATGTAAGCTTTTGTTATTGTAACTGTCGCGTATAATTTCGCTTCTTCTAAATTCGCTTAGCACGCAATGTTACTTAGTCTCGGTGAACCAAGAACCTCATTGAGGACGTGAATAATGTTACGTTCCGTATCCTCGATACCGATCTTGGTGCGTATAGGCTAATAAAGGCTCGTTACATTGATATAAATGAGATCTTATCTGCACAAGAAATCGACTTTGACAAATAGAGGCATGGATTGTCTTATTTATACCTCTAGCGCTCTATATCGTTATGTCACTGTATGGTCGAAAGCGAAAGTTATCGGTAATTATATTCGGATGAGGTTTAACTTTTAACCCGTGTAATGCACGATAACATTTGCACGCTACATATTGAATAATTGGACGATTATTTATCATGTCTAATTTCCAATTTGTTGGATGATTGATCGCTTTGCGTTTAGGGAAAGGAACTTAAAGGAAGTGAGAATAGATATTTCGCGTATCTATTTGCATGTGTGGCAATTTCAGTTATATATTAAATATGCTGATGAACTTAAGACATTCTATTCGTATTAATGGCTCTTCTCGTCCCGTGTGGTGCAACGGTAACCGTACCGGTCAGACGCACAACGCACAGATAGCTCTGAGTTCGAACCCGGTCAAACACACATCTGAATTATGAATTCAGCTTTCTTTTGGATTTGGGTGTTTATATATTCGTCTTTATATGCCAAATCCATGAGACAAGGAATTGTTAACGTGGGGATATATATAAGCATTTTTTTTACTTATGAAATAAACGTAGTTAACAAAAAATAGATGGTATTTATTCTGTTAGCCTTCTTATTTTAATATTATGTTTGTTGAAATGATCTTATGTATGATTTAATACTATGCACCGGAAATTCACAAAAAATCGTGAGTTCTCCATAATTCCATGATAATATTCGTTTAAAATCATAAGTCTTGTATTTATCCAATACTATGTTGTACTTGTAAATATGCTTTACAAAAAGAGTATTGCATTAAGTAGGATCACTCGATTTTACGAAGTTTATTTACGAATAATACGAATTTGAACATAAAGTTCCATTCATACAACATGTTATATAACGGGTACTCACGAAACACCGAGTTTCGAGTTTTGCCGTGACCACGAGCCATGCAACTGGTTCGAAATATCGGCAATTAAAAATCAAAAATCGTTAATCGTGAGTACCCGTTACATAACATAATGTAATTTAAACATTCGTCTCTCCGATTCTAGAATTACAATTTAAACGATTTAAAAGATAGCCGCTTCTCCGAAGACATTAGGGCGGAGGTTTTCTAATCTTCGAAGCAATTTTATCCAAAACCAAGTCAATTATTCTTCCCTACATTCCACTTCATAAAAAGTCGGTTTTTGTGAACGCCGTCGGTCAGGATTCGTCTTGCTTTACAAGTGTTACTCCGTGAAGACGTTGATTGTTGTTAAAGGGTGATTCGGGAGGTGTTTTATAGTTCAACAATACCACTTTAATAGTGGACGCATCAAAAAACAAAATACGTTTATTTCTAGATTTACCATCGTCAAGGTACATTCTCAAGAAGCTTTAATAAATCATGTTTTATGTCTTCTATTTGCTGCGCCGATTCGGATCGTTCAAATCACGAATTACATTAACACTTTTGTTAATTGTCAAATCATTCGTGATTCCTTTTGTTCTAGTGAAAATGGGATAATACCGTCCAATCCAGGTCATTTTATTTAATTGTGTGATTTTAAAAATAAAATATTTAATAAAGTTGTTCTAAATTGTAACTTAGCTAGAACTACCTGTATAAAGATAGGCCACTTTGGCTTGTGTATATCCTTTTGATATTGATGCACGTAATTAATGTTTATTACGTATAGCTTGTATGTAGTGAGGGAAAAGATTCTTCGGGCAAATAGAACAGGCAAACTATTTCAGGCTCCATAATTGTTTGTTCCCTGCTAAAAATGTCATGAAAAATCTTCAAAATTCCTAATTTCTGCCCATTTATTGACATATAGTTATGTATGAAGTTTTACGCTATTAGTTTTTAATTACGTTAACTTCAGAGTCAGAATAAAACAACTTTAAATAGTCGACATTGTAAATTCAGTAATAAAAAGATATTTCTCTAGATATACGCCCTATTGCAATAAATGGTTGTTTATGTTACCTATAAATTACCAATAATATAATTTTGTCTTTATTTTCCCACATCTTTGTAAAATGGCGTTACGAAATCCTCTATTTATTAGTAAACATTTATGTTAATGATTATCTAATAAAGTTAGTGAGGGATTAATATAAACTTCATATTCTCTTTTATTACTTCTAACATATTGAAGTACAAGATGAATGTTGTCAGGAACGGTACTTTATTAAATGTCAAATTGGTTGTTAGATACATCATGATTGGCTTACATAACACTATGAAACCTTTACACATAATACTGTTCCTCATTTATGAATACCTAGTAACGCAGTGGCTGTTTTACCTCGAAGCCCGGAAAATATCAAACATCAAATCAACAATATCATTTATTAATATACTAGCAATCCGCCCGAGCTGCGCCCGGGTAATAGAGTTTATATTTAATTACATTATTTTTTTAATACATGCATCCAGTCATTACGTAGTGGCAAAAACTAACAATTCGAAAAATCTATTTCGAAAGATGACTGAATTACTATATGGAAATTAAATATTTCATTTCTCAACCAATTTACAAAAAAAACTTATTATGCACCAAAACCTTCCTCAGGAATTACGTTACCTGTTGTTGAAAACTGGGAGAAAAACCGTTTAAAAACTTTAATCGAACTACGAAATCATTTATATTAGCTTCAACAAGGGTATCTTGGGCTTCACCACGAGGATGTATAGTTGAAAAGATTGAAAGTTTTTCTGGAATCCATCAATATCGATTAAATTATTGCAAAGATAAGATTACGTAGTGTATAGGTACAAAAACTATTTTTTTTGATAGTCATGTTTCCTCAGAAATTTAGCTTCCTCAGAATTGTAAAATCGATTCCACTAATAGCAGCGCGTGCTAGGAATCCAGTCAAGTAAGTCCAGTTGTCAACGGCTTATAAACGAGGCGGGAAGTTCAGAAAGTTTCACTATGCAATTGTCATGTAGTGTCCGCTGTCTCGTTTGTCAGATTAACCAGTCTTTAGGTAAGCGAACACTCGTTCTTGCCAGATACAGTGTCACAACTGATCGCTGAAGTACTTCGAAGATTGACATGACATTTAAGTATTTGTGTTTGAAATCTAATGATTTCAGGATGTTGTTGAGCTAACATATCTTTCTACTACTTATTGATACGTAGATTTAAAGCTATTTGTATATTTGTAATCCTTTCTATTGTTATTTTGTCTGCGCGTTCAAAATATATATGGTATAAGTATTACATTTTCTAAATCTACATAGAATGAGAATATTTAGGAGTGTGTTTCAATTAACAATTAAGTAGCTTGGCTTAAATATTTCAGGTAGTGTGCTTGTACGATACTAAAACTTTAGAAATGTTTTGTAGATTGAATTGTAGGTGCGCTGATGCCTACCTAGTTTTGCTGATTGGACGCTGCTAAATTATAACATAAAACAAATTCACTTATATACATGTATATGGGCTAAATTAGCAGTTAGTGATTAAAAATTACTCTATATATTCTGCCAAAACTTTTCATTTTGGGAGAAGATCCATGGCCAACAGTGGTATAGTAAGATAGTTTACCAACACTAAGGCTAAGGAATTTCGCAACAGTAAACTTTCTCACACTTAGACACACTAAAACGCTGGGACCTGTTCGATCGACCTCGATATGCCGTCTGATCGCTACAAAACGCTTTGTCGATACGATCAATTTATCGACATACAACGTTGGCTCATTGATCAGAATTTATCACGTAATAGTAAGTATATTATTGTTTGCTTGTCTTCTTCGAATAATACTTACGTATTGGTAAGCGAAGAATTTGAATTTGAATAACCATTTTTATAGTCTATTGTTCTATGGTGATTTATTGATGGTATCAGTGTCCTAATCCCTAAACATTGTTTTATCTTTGACTGTCTTCATGTGATATTCTTAATTGAATTTCTTAAAACTTAAAAGAGTTTATAATTGTTTTTAACATTTCATAGTGTTTTGGATGTTTTTTTGTTATAATGATATAATGTTTCCAGAATGGAGTAAAAAGAAATAGTCAATCTTCATCACTGACCAATATGTTATCGTCAACTTTAATAATATCAATTAAAACGTCAGTCAAGTGTGTGAAGGTGAATGTTTATTGAATTATACCGTGGCATTTCGACCAATTCAACCTTCATCCGGTTCCGTTGTACCATTGTCCGTGGGAGCTTTGCCCAAAACATCACTTCGTATAACGAGTCTCATTAAAATTTATCAGTGACAAGACATCGACAAGAAAGTAAGCCTAACATCAAACGTGATCTGATTGTCATACATTTTCAAATTTCACAAACACGTGTAAAGTTCAAATGTTTACATTATCGGTGGGAAAGATTTTTTTCATATATTTATTTTTTATCATATATTATTCTTCTTATAAAGATCACTAATTAAGAAAATAGTTTAGAAAAGATATATAGTTTCAAATTAAACATTTTGTCCCAAATTACACTTCCAGATGTTAATCCCTCTATGCATATCTTTCATTATATAAATATGATTTTCTGCAAGTAATGCTATATCTAAATTTTTTTGACTGCAACATTATAGTTTAGGTCTGACTAAACTACAATTAACAAGTAAATTGTAGCCATATATCTATATAATACTTTAAAATACCAAAAACATTACTTTTATTTGTAGGGAAATGTTATGTTAGGGAATTTTTAGCATAATTACATTTAGTTTTGGTTTCTTTTTTATATTCAACGTCGGTTTTCCCGTTATATTAGAAACGCAGAGTTCAAAAAAGGTTACATCACTGTCCGTTATCTAAACATTTTTGGGAAAGTTGATACTCTCTTATCATTATGTTAAGTTACATACGGATGTTTCGTTCAATGAACTTACGTATACTAATAAAAAGTTAAGTCGATTTTGTTAAGTTTATAAATAAAATAATAATAACTGAATCACACGAATTGTCAGACATAAGCAAAGTCTTCGGTACGTTAACAGATTCGACTGTTTGATATGTTCCTCGAGTACTAAATAAACACATTATGTACAGCCGTCATTTACGAATATCCAATTAAGTTTTTATTGATGTTAAAATAATGCTTTATCATCTAGATCATGACATAAAAAAAAATGCATGGAGGTGTTACAGTGGGTCAATCGTAAGTCCCGTGTTAGTAGGTGAGAATGATTGATGTTTGTTCTCAATATACCATTAACAAACTAAGATTTGCCATTTTTCGCATCATCTGATTATACTTCCGTGAGTCCGTGAATAGCAAATTCTAAGATTATAGCGTGGCTTATCCACCGTCTATATATTCTCCCATTCACAACACGTACTCATAATCTCGTAATTTAATTAGCTAACATTTTGCTTGCAAAGTTGTAGAACGGATGGTACGTATGAAAGCAAAATTTTGAAATTAATTTTCGATGCAATTATTTGGTAGTTAACGTTTTTTTCTTTGGCGAAAGTTTCGACATTGATGTTCTATGCATTGTTTGAGTTATGATTTCGCACGGTAATCGCGGTAAATATTGTGGGATGTAATTTACTTTCTTCACGCTTTGAGTTAAATAAGTCATTTATCACTAAGAATGATTTATTTTATTTTGTTTGTAATTATCTGCTGTTACGTTTAGTTTCTGTACATCACACCAATAGGATCAAACTTTGTTGGCATACTTACGTTGGTCGTAATTTAAATCGTCATAAATGAAATTTGTAACAATCATCAGAATTCATTATTACAAATAAAAGTGATTCAATCTCTCAAGTGATAAACTTTGTGAAACAAATTTGCAGATTAGGTTTATGACGATATCTTCCCTAATGTATGGTAGTCTCTTAATTCAAATACATTTTAACCTATATTATTTACGCCATTGAATTAGTTTTGGATCACTATTGCAATCTCTTTTCATTGATACATGTTTCAAAGTTTCACTTGTGTTTCACCACCGCTAAAACTACAATTTTTCCCAAATTGCGGAAGAAATTCCAGATTCCATTCAAGAATATTCGCACCTCTTTGACAATATTTTATAAAATAAAAAACACGATCGGCTACTCTGATCCGAGATAATTTATAAACAACCTTGAAATTAATCATAGGCCTACGTCGTGATCAATGGAGTTATTGTGAAATAAAATTTATCTTCGATGTCATTTACATTTACAACTAGCGAAGTCTCATTTCATTACCCTCTTAATGTTATTTCTGTAGTTAATGTCGGTCGACTGTCCCTCGCCACGCGACACTGCTCACGTTCCACCATTATCTTCACCATAAATTCAAAGTGCAGTTACCGTTACTAGGGGCAGAAAGATTATTGTCGTACAATATCTTGTGGGGTCAATTTGATCGATCAATGGTTTATTAGAAAGTAACATTTACTTAACGCGGAACATACTCTCCATAAAACGGATCATATTTTAACGAGATCGTGCATGATCTAAATTGAAGCAACTGTTTTTGGTATCATTCGCGTTATAGTTGACACAGCTCATGTCGATCATTAGTTACTTGCTGAATACGATTGGCCTGGCTGGTTGCAATTCTTTTTGAGCTTCTAGGCTCAAGTCTAACCTCATATCTGAACTATGTATACCTGGACTATAATACATCTTGCATGATACCATGCTGTAGGTGATTGGACGTTCACACGACTTACTAACAATCGCATCCGAACTAAAAAAATTAAAGTAGCTCTCAGGCACGAGACTAAGAAATTTCTATTTTTAGTACTACATATTCTTAATTAAGAAACATTTTAAAAAACTGACTATCACCGCTGGCCTCATTTAAGGGCAAAGACATTCAAAGTGATCTCATTATAGCTCATAACTATCAGCTTAACGGCGAATGCACCTGCTTTTTAAAACTTCTGTTTCAAGACTTATACCATAATTATTACTTTTATAAATACCTTATATCTATATTGTATCAATTATACCAATGTGTACATTAGTCAGCGTCTCGAGTTAATGACGTTTTTTCGGTTCATAAAATAGAGTTATTATCATCAATTCCGTTGCCATCAATCAACTTTAGAGATACTCCTGCGTTTTTAGGTACTTGTTTTTCTAGTTCGTCTTTGATTTACCTTACCTTTTTATTGTTTGTAGTGTCATTTGATGCAGCCTCGTTCAACGTCCTGGTTGAGAAGTGAGAATATAACAGCTCTAATTTATTATGGTAGATCCCTCGGCAATTTATCTGGTCTTAACGATTCATAATCGGTAAGCGATCGATCTATTGAATAGGATCGATTTTCTGTCGCTTGCGCAGTGCAAATTGTTGTAATTTATAGAATCTTGCCTACTAAATTCTTGAGATAGTACAGGTAATTTTATCGGTAAATTCTTGGAACAAACTGTTCAGGATTGCCGTGGAAATATAGCTTTAGTTATTTTTTGATTTGAGTGTTGTAGATTATTGCTTATTATATTTTATGAATAGGCAATGAGGCATTTGAAATATGAAATGATCAATAAGCTATAAAGTGGACGTATTCAGACTTTGATTATGGCAATATTCTGAAATTACGGATGATTGTCGCGAGTTGAGGCAGTTAACGCCTAAATTGTATGGGGTGGTGCAGCTGCAAACGTTTCCATTTTCCTAACACATTTTCACTAACATTATTACTAACTTCATCATGTACAGTTGGCAACATCATGTGTCTTATACAAATGACGTTTCGATATTTATTTTTCCAAAAGTTATGATTTATATTCGAATGAAACATGGTTACTTCGACATGTGTCAGTGCAATGCGTCTATGTTTCCGAGCCCTTCAGTTTCTCTTTGACCTAGAAAGCTAAAACTTTGCTCGTAGTACACCACACGTTTATGGCAAAGAAATCGGAGCCAGATTTCTCCGCCGGGAGGGGCGTTATTGCCTATTGTAAACAACGTTACGTTTTATTAACGACGTAGACAAATATGATAAGTATCCTGGCCAACTGTTCTGCGGCTAGTACACGATCGCAGATTTTGAAACCCCTCCGGCGATGGTGGGTCGTGTCTTGACGATTTGTCTTGTAAATCGGCAAATTGGTGTGAAACTATAAAAGAAAATTACGCTCCACTGTCGGCTTTCCATCGCAGCGCCGTTCGCCCTTAGTGTACTGTTCGGAGAAAACAATTGATTCTTGTTTCGGTGAAAGCGAATTGTTTGCGCGTTCGCGAGATTGATGTGTACTTACCACTTACGATTCGATAACGTCTAACAGGTGTTCGTTACAGCTTTTTGTGGAAATGAAAACAAATGAAGCAAGCGTAGCGACATTGTAATAGTGATCGGAGATAGGAAGTCTTCAAATGCCGCCGCTAATGACACGATTTCCATATGAAATGTAGTATCGTGATTCGTGACTTAACTTGATATGGCGGTAAATATCAGAGATCTTCACGCGTTTATGACAATTACGGCGCTCCAAGTCTGGAGTGAGATCGTAGACCCAACCACATGTGCATCCGTTTAAACGTTAATGTTGTTTATGTAATCTATTTCCTAAATTTGTATAGGAACCTTTTTGATCTTATTTTATATGCGTAGGTTGTAAGTGACTATGCAAAAACTATAAGTGATTAATTACAATATTGTATGGTATGTTATGGATTTTTCACTTAGTTCTTAAAGACAAAAAGGTATTTATTCAATTACTTGCAGAACTTCTCTCATATTTGGTTTTGATGATAAATATCCATAAATTTCAGTGAGAACTTAATATTATCTTAGTTTGTTTTTTTGCATTTTTATCTGCTTAGTTGATACATGTTCATACCTGATATCTGAGTTGGTTCATACATGTTCGATTTTAAGAAATAACTTTGATCAATAAGCGGTAAAAAAATGAAAATTATTGACTCGATTTGAGAATAAAAATCTGATTAAATCATAATATCTTTGATGTAATTAAGTCTTCTTCTATAAACAAAGTGTTAAAATCTAAATTGTTTTTAACTTTTAATTGATGTTAAACGTTGTATATTAACCTACATTTTTCCTTGGTTCCAGGACCGGCCCGGGAAAGCACAAAATATACGGAGAAAGCGAGAAAAGGAGACCCCCAGAACGCAAAATGTGACCACCGACAGTTTCACCAAAACACCCAAAACACGCTTCATATTCATGAGTCTTGTCCCAAGATTACATGATTGACACACTTAATATTTATTGTACACTATAACTTTAATATAAACGAATCTAGTCGACGTAGTTCTTGTAAACAAGAAGCAATTTAGACTGTATTAATGAGAGCGTAAAGCAGATAATCGAACGGCTCAATAAGTACAAAGAGACGAGACAGTACAAAGGCACAAGGGAAACGCTAATGTTGATTTAACACTAAATTGATTTAATTAGAAGTTTCCTACGGACTCAAGTCACCATGTCTACAAGTAAGTATAGAAATATATATAACGTTATTAATACTTTTCTCTGCAAACAATTGTTTATTTTTTTTATTGCGAAAGAGTAAGAAACGGGCATGCAGGCCACCAGCCGCCCGGGGGGGTCCCCCCGCTCCCCTCATACCCCGCCGTAAAGCGACATATTCTTCATGTATTGTGTTTCGGTCGGGGAGGTGTGGTTGCCGGATACACATTATTGGAGGTGACCACCTTAGTCCTCGAGAGTAGGAACGCATCTGCGTCCATCCTTAAATAGAACTGCAGCCCAGTGACCACTTGACATCAGGTGGCCTGCATGCCCGTTTCTTACTCTTTCATAATAAAAAAAAAGAGCGATGGTGGACATTACGTCTGTTATTCGTAGATGCTATACTGATGCTAAAAAATACAATGTTTGTGTGAATTGTTGACGCATCTCCAGTCTAGAGAATAGAGCTCCAACTTAGGGCGCCGCAACGTTGACTCGATGCAATATATATACATATCGCTACTTTAAGACAAAAGGGTTACAAATCAAAAATATTCAAAATCCTTTTTATTGTAAAAATTCAAATTTTGTCGGTGACATATCCGAATGAACCATTAAAAACAGAATAAAAATATCTTTATAACAGTGTATAACACCTATTTATCAGTTTTTAAATTACACAGCAATTATACTAATTAAGTATATATTAATAATTGTAAACTTTAAATGGCTCTCCTGTAACATTAGGTCTAAACGCGTTGTGGCCCTTTTGTTTTGAAGTAGCGACATGAGCGCCGCAGTTAAAGTGTTAAATTAAGAGTCTTTCCGTTTCAAGCGTTAGGTGTTTAATGTTCTAATTACTCAACGTTGTTTATTTTGGTTTTCAGGTTTTGAACACTCAGCAATGAAGAGCAGCTTTTCGTTATCGTCGCTGCGAAGTGCGCCCGCGCCGCCAGGTGGCGCTGGTGATCAGCTCGAGCGGCCATACCATAGCCTCACAAAGAAAAGGTACAATAAAATATATGCCGGTATCCGAGATGAATGTGGACGACCGCCGTCATCTTCGGGATTAAAATACTTTTCTAAATGTAACAATAGAACGAGCATAACAACAGTTTCGGGATAACCATACAATTATAAAATTTTTAGCACAAGATAAGTTCACTTGAAGACTATGCTCTTGCGCGCCAAACCAAACATCACAATTCCCGCCTAAAAACGTCATAGAAGTCACTGTGTTTTGCCCAAGTTCTTTTTTTTAAGTTAAGTTTATAGGTAGTAAGTTACTGACGTAGCCCAAAGGTATTAGGAAGCTAAACTGTACCACTACCTTGGGTGAGTCACATTTTTGGGTTGGTCTTTTATAAATGAGACAAGAGAACGTTTGCATGCTCGTTTGCTAATCTTGTCACATAAAAAAGGTTATTATAAGTATTATTTTGACAAAATAAGGGGTGATGTTTCAGGAAAGAGCCGTGTCGTGAAGCATGGCGTCGGAGTTGGGGCTCGGCGGCAAGCGGCGGCAGCGTGGTCGATGACCTGTGGCCGCTGCTGCAGCACCACTACGACTATATCATGGACAATCAGATCATCGACACGTGTAAGGTGAGGCTCGTGTAAGATGTCCAGCGAGGTAGCGACATCTCGTAACCGACTGATTGTTGCTGGTTTCTTTTCGCTATTTTCAAGGTGGTAGGAATATAGTTCGACCGGGAGGTACCACCGCCGCTCTCAAAATTCCGCCGTAAAGCATTACTTGTGTTTCGGTTGGAGAGGTGCGGTTGCCGGCTGGCTACACTTTGAAGCGAAGCAACTGTCTTCAACCTCGAGTAGCAACTTATCTACGTTCGAGCTCAGATAGGATTTCAGTAGTGTTTGTGGTTGTACGTGGATGTCTATGGGCTGCGACCACTTAACATCAGGTAGTTTGCACTTTCGTTTGCTACTCTTCTCACATAAAAAATATTAACCAGCAAATGTCAGTCAGACTTCTCAGCATCAATTAAGGTTTTTAAAATCTCAAACATCATCAACCCATCAGTTGTTTATGAAAGTGTGAGTGAAAGTCAAACCATCGATGATGTTCAGCACTGATTTCTTTTAAAAACGGAAATTGTGAGGTTTTAGTGAATTATGCTGTTCAAAATTATGCTGGTAAATTTTGTACTCTCTAAAGAACATTATAAAGAGCTCGATGACCAATAGCTGCTGCAATATTGTTGATACTACATGGTATGGTAAATTACCAGGTTTGGGGCCATCGGCAATTCACTATTATGTCACCCCAAAAATAAGAGGTAGTAGAGAAATCTTGGATTCTGTCGTTTGGAAATGAAAGTTAATATTTTGCAACAATTGTAAATGAAAAGATTCTGCTGTTTCGATAGGTTTTACTTTTAATTCGTTAATGACAAAACGGATTTTTTTTTATTAAATTAAACTGGGCCAGGTCTTAGTATATTTCCTGAATAAATTTATAGGCTATTTTAATATTTTAAACGAAGATCATCGCGGAATTGGTACATTTTACAATGTTATGAGTATTTCTGAGTTTTTTTTCTAATCGTCAATATTTCTAAGTATTTGCAACACGTGGTTACGAGCTAAACTTCGATGCCGGGGAAACATTGTTGACTGGTCTTAGTAATATTAGATAAATCTATCTACATTACGTCGAGTTCATGTTTTTTGGGGTTCTATCACGACACAACTCTATCTGTATTCGTACGCACTGAAATTTGCATTAATTAACAGTTTTTTTCGCTACCGAAGTGTAACAATGACCACGATCATGCAACTGGTTCGAAATATCGACAATTAGAAAAGAGTTAATTGTTAGTATACATTACATAGTAAGATACACTATATTTTGTTTCGAAATACAGCTAGTTGCGGCGTATATAAGAATTAGAATAGACTGAATCGCAGGTTTGCGCGATTTTAATTATATTAAAAGTTTAAGTTTTAACCGATAGTTGGCATCGCTTTAGTAATTTTGTGTTCTGTTGTGAATGAATACAATGTAAAGTTAAAAATAATAAGTTCGTTCGTGTCTGTCAAAATAGCTTTCGATAGTTTTCGTCGAATATTATAAATTTAATTTGGTACCACGTCGAGACCTCTTGGTTATATGATATATTATTAGACATTATGAAACATTATTAATATTAACGTATGGTTTTAAAATAACATTATCGCTGAATTTATAAATTTTATTATGTACTCAATTACGGTTAAACGGTGAGTTTAACCGTGACCACGAGACATGCAACTGGTTAGAATATCGGCAATAAAAAATGTTAATCGTGAGTACCCGGTGCATAATAAAAAAGTATTAATGTTAATTAGTTAATCTTTCTTCTTTTATTTCAGGAAGCAAACGGCGAATTGACAATGCACAATTCGACCGCGTTGCACGGCGGGCCATGCTTGTTGAACCCCACATCGACCTTCAACCGCCAGTGGTCGCTGAGCCAACTGATATCGGAGTTCACCGAGCTGTGCCAGTGGCTCACACACGTGCAGGAGGAGATATATTCTAGTCCAGAGAACTTGGCCAGCAGGAAATTGAGAATGGTGAGTTTGTGGTGTTGTTGCCAATGATATTACGATCCCGTTAGATGTCCACATCCAAGATTCACACTGTCTGCGGCGTCATATCGATTATATCGATCGGGTCAGCGTTGCAGGAGGCGGCACTAAACTGGAGCATATTTGTGTAGACTGAAGATGAGCCGCCAATTCACTTAAATATTGTATTTTTTAGCATCTGTGTATCTTCTACGAATACACAGACGTAATGTCCGCCCCCAGTCTTGTATCGGCGACGTTAACAGCGCTTTTGTACGCCCGTAATCCATACAGATTTGTACGTACAACACAGGTTGTACAAGCCGCAAAGGCGAAAGTGTTAGTCAAGACTGAGATCGTGTTTGATGTCGTACGAGTACTGTTGATACTTTTAAAGACTGAGATTACCTTGAAGGAAATATTATTGTGTTACTAAAACGCTTATTTTAAACTAACTGCTGGCCGCGACGTCGTTCACGTGGGTTTAATTTGCGGGACATTCTAGTCTTTGTAAGAGCAAAAAGTTCTTGTGGATATAGGAGTTATATGTAAAGTATTTTTTTTTATTATTTCAGAGCCGTATGTCAGAACTAGCGACAGTAGAACCGCGTCGCGCGAAATTCATTGAACAAGGCACGGCTATTCTCGAGCGTATACCGGAAGCCAGCGCAGAGGTAAGGGATGCAATCCATACTGGTTTCTTATGGGTAGAGACTTCACAACTTTAGTCCTTTCACTGCCAAGGTTTTCTTCACTTCGCGTGCACCCAGCGCCAGAACCTTTAGGCATAATTTCGCATAATATTGCGAAAGACATTTATCGATATCATATAAATGATGATTGGGGAAAGTGTAACCAATATACTAAATAAACATGATGGGCTGCGACTACTTGATATCAAGTGGTTTGCTCGTTTGCTACTCTTCTCACATTAAAAAAGACATGTTCCTATTTTGAAAAGAGGCAAATGAGTATGCAAACTGATGTGAATATTAGCTGCAGCTCGTGGACGTCCACATACAAGCCTTAGGACTGAAGTCTTGTATGAGTTTGTAGGTATGCTTTGCTACTCCTGAGAATTAAAGGTCGCTTCATATGTAAGTGAGCATTCACATCTCAATTTATTACCAGTATTTCATTATCTTGCGGTTTTCTTCGTGAAATCTAAGCTAAGATGCTCGAATAAACTAAATACAATACATAATTTGAAAAGTTATAACATTTTTAAAATATTTTTGTTATTAGCAATTACTAGGTTCCAAGAAAATGTACGATAATACAGTACTAGTAGTCTATCACTCCATGAACAAAATTTAAGATGGATAAATCACTAGGCAATAAATCACTAACCAAAGAAAAATAAATTTAACGGATAACTTTTATACAATGGTAATATTTTTAAGGGATATGAGGATTAAACATGTGTGCAGGCTACCTGATAATAAGTAGTTGCTTGAGGACTGAGATAGTTGCCTCGCTTGTATGTATAGCCACTGCACTTGCCCAAAGGAAACATAAGAGTTGCTTCACGCTGCGGTGGTACCTTCCTGGTCAAAGTATAGTTCTACAACTTTTAATAATAATACCCTTGTCATCTTGTTTTAAGGTAACTTGGCGGTTGGAGCATTTGAACGTGAAGTGGGAGAGCCTTCGCTTGCTGCTGAGCCCCGAACAGCTGCACAAGGATGGTGACTGTTCTGATACCGTTGGTGAGTCAAACTTACTATGCGTTCGCTTCATGTGTATCCGGAACGTGTTCTTGTATCGTCGCCTGCAAGAACATAAGACGGAAAAATATTAATACAATTTAGCAGTCACAAAATGTACTGCAAATGTGAAATATGAATTACATATCTAACATGGAATCCCTTAAAACTGTTTATAATAAAAGCCTAAGCTAATAAATCTTAAAGGACTCTGTCCATACGGTGTAGTGCCAGGAACGCTGGTCGTTTTCCCGAGGTCCGCTGGTCAAACCAGTGACTAACTGTTTGAAATATTTTTTGGTTTTTCGATCCCTCGGACCAAAGGTTTCAAAGCCAAGCGAAACAAGCATTTGTGGTAAAGGGAGATCTCCCTCCAGGCGGGTTGATGTGCCTGGGGAGCGGCCGTGCTCCGAATGTTTCATTTCGTAGTATGTATATATGCAAGGTATTTAGAAAACTTCGATAGCGTGATTCAGGATCGTGTGGCGCCATCTCTTGTCGAGTAGGGGAATGTCGCCGCAATAAGGTAATATGTAATGATTTCAAGGGTTGTATGTGGCAATAAATTGATTTATTATGATTATTAAAATAAAACTCTTTATTAATTAAATCATTTAAAATTGTATTGATGCATATAGTTTCATTTATTTATTTTTCTATTTATTTATTTTTCTGTATTATTTATACTTATAATAGTCTAATTCAGTAAAAAACATTAATAATCATGATAAACTAAATCAATTTATGAATATTTATTCATAATATTTTCAAAACTTAAAGCTATTACGAAAATTATTGATACATATGTTTATAGTGACGGGATTTAGATTTTTCCAGTTGTAGGCTATACAGTTTTTGGTGCCCTTTTGCCTGTACCAGGGGTCGGCAACCTTTAAGACGGAAGAGCCAAAGGTTACAATTTGCAAATTGAATGATAATTTAAAGGTTAAAGGTGGTAGAGCCGTTAGAGAGCTCTAACGGCTCTACCGCCTATAAGATGATATGGAACTGGAGAGCCAGTACTTTACATAGGAAGAGCCGCAGGTTGCCGACCCCTGGCCTATGTTACATATTTTTTATAATCAAGCAATTTCGTTCAAATTGCACGTAAATTATTTTTTGAGTATATTTTTGAGCTACACAATAATTCGACAATAGTCGATACATAACTATGAAATCAGTAA
>DWON01003723.1:0-17509 GCA_018251015.1 Phocides pigmalion okeechobee | reverse complement strand
GTCCATGGGCTATAGTGACCACTTAACATCAGGTGGCCTGCATGCCCGTTTCTTACTCTTTCACAATTAAAAAAAATCTAAAGGGAGTTCTTGTCCACGCGGCATTCGTTAACAACATTAAATAAGATTGAATACTATTATTGTGTACTTTACAAGGTAACCATCAAAAAGCTAATACTCAGATAAATGCAGAATGTGCTCTCGAAACCGCAACTCAAATTCAAACGCGGTCTGTGACGTCAGCCGCGTTGGGTCCCTCGTATCTGAGCGGTAATATTTTAGTGTAATACAAGTTTGTGTCTACTACGATTGCACGTGGATTTTTACTTAATAACTAGTTGAAAATGCGACTTTACGATTTGCGTAAGAGAAGGACCAAATATATCTATTTATATTAAGTTCAGAACCATCTGTGTGAATCGTAACGCAATAGAAATAATATATGTACGTGGAGAACGATAGTTCTCCATAATATAAAACAAAGTAGTTCCCGCCGACTATACGCTTAGATCTATTATATTATAGTACAGCAGCAGTTCAGTAGAGACTAAATAACATCTGATAGCCTGAATGCTCATTTGCCACTCTTAAAAGTAAAAAAGATGCACATTTTTTTGTAATGTATCGTAACGTCGAATTCAGATAACAAAACCTTGAGTAAACGTTAGTATTCGCGAAAAATTAGAATTTATAACAAAAAATGTTCCAAAACGTAACATAAATGTAACGTAAACCTAACGCAAACGCAACGCTAACTCAACGCAAACGTAACGTAGATTTGTAAAACACTCTCGTATTCCTTTTCCATATATTATAGGTGAATCATATAAACATACGAAGTTTTCACGTTCGCCGGTTATTGCACGTATGCGCCGTCGAACGTCATATGCGGTGAATGAAGAATGCACGTTTGCTGCGACTTAGGACGGGTCACGTAACACGTAGGTACCCAAGCTTTTGCTTTGAAAATACACCAGGATCAAAAACGTTCGTACATTTCAGGACTGTGCATTAAGAGCAAGGGATATGATTTGAATTGATGCTAAGAAATATAACTTAAATTGGATATGTTTTACTATGTTACGGGTACTCACGATTAACGATTTTTAATAGCTGATATTTCGAACCAGTTCCATAGTTCTTGTCAAAGCTAAAGTGGTTAAGATCTTATTGGGATATTTAGTTTTCAATTTGATAATAGACGCAAAAGAATTCGTCATTTTTAAGACTGTGTAAAGAACAGGAGATTTTGCTTTAAATGCTTTAAAAAAAGGTTAAGCAAAAAATACTCACTCTTTAACTATACTAATAAGTCAGAAAAACCAAGAACACTTAGGTCTACACCCGCAACTTTAAATGGACGTAACTTTTTTATTTATAGATCGATTGAAATTAAATGAAATTAAAATACATAAGAGTACTGAAATCGGTTAAGCTAATTTTAAGATTAGAGCTCAGAAACGTTCAGACAAATTGTTAAAAAATGTAATGCCTAATGTTTTGTTCTATTGTTTTTCGTACATTCTTCCACGGTTACACAGCGATCAGTTACAATTTCATTATTTGTATAAAACAGATGCGTACAAAGAACAAGCGTGCGGATACCATTTTTTCTGTTCAATTTATATTTATTTTCAAAATTACCCTGTAATTACTTCCAGTCTTCCCCTAAAACCGGGCCCACAAAGCCATACTTGTGCATTTCAAAACGCGACTTATTCACAAAATTTCAAAGAACCCTCCGGAACGTTAACAAACCGTCACGGCCCGTTAAGGAACGGAGATGATTGTACCACTTACAACCGCATCCAGGGAAACGGCCAATAAAACCACGTGGCTTCAAATGTCATCGTAATCTTTACAACCGTCATCAAATGCGACGCGGGGCGTAAAAATGTAGTTATGGGTGCTTGTGGCATAATAAATGTCTTTGCGTCAAATAGGTATTACAATTTTAATTGTAACGAGGTTCTCGGCGTCTTCGATTGCGTTGCCAATGAAATGTTTGCAAAGTGGAAGAACAACAACCGGTAGAAAGGTCGATGAAGCGAACACTTTTTTTTTTCAGCTTGTGGAAATCATCAATCCCCTTCGCCCAGTGTTAGGACAAAGGGGTATGTCAGACTTTAAACCTGACTAAAATCATACCCTGTTCCTGCTCAGCCCTTAAGTTCCGGTGGTTGCGGGACCCCGATTGGACAACTACCGTGACCCCAGCAGGCCTCGGCCATTGCGCCCTGGCGAGTCCCGTCGACGATGTCACCTCCGAGAGAGGCGACTAAGTTAGTCCTCAGGAGTGGCAACACATCTGTGTTCGACTTCAAGTATAATTGTTGTTCTTTATGGAGTTAGTTACAGATGCCCATGAGAGGCTGTAATCACTTACCATCGTGTGGACTGCATGGTTGCTTGCTACTTCCATATTATATAAAAAAACTGAAATACAATATTTGTTCACGGTGGATTATAAGAGCAGCGTTGGTACTTCCCCGGTCGAACCATAGTTAACACTTTCTTTGCGGGATACAATACTGTTGTGTATTACGTGACGTAAGGCTTTTGCGGCCTCTACATACCTGTTGTCTATGTACAAAACTATATGGATTTCGAGTGAACATAAGTGTTGTATTTATCGGCGGTACAAGGTGCTGTCAGAAATAATGTCTGTGTATTCGTAGATGCTTCAAGGAAGCGAAAACATACAATATTTGTGTGAATTGTCGGCGCATCTCCAGTCTAGAGAAAACAGCTCCTGTTAGACTTAGCGAGGGAGAGCGGGCATAGAGCATGCAGTGAAATATATACCATTATACATGGATTGTTGCAAAGTTTTAATAATTACTTCTTAGTTCTACCGGCTGTCAATATCATATTCCATATTTTAATGATTAATTAATAATTAAAATATTTATGTGTTTACGTGTAAATTAGAAATATTTACTTGCGTCCTTCGGGTGCAGCATCTGGTCCCGTCCGGCGGGCAGGATAATCCCTGGATTTTCCCGAACACTCATTAAATACGAACAAAAAGTTAGGAAGCGATGCGCCTTAATGGGCTTTAAATGCTGTCGTAATTAGTCATTTTAACCTTTTTTAACAAAATTTGAAAGAAGCTCGTTATCTGAACACGACGGTAAGGTTCGAGATTGGTTATATTTTTAATATTAATTTTATATTAGGATATAGTTATGTTTGAATGATTAATATTAAAAGATATTTTTATATAACTTCTTTAGCAGCATAACATTCATTTTTATGCGGATACGAGCTTTTGCCCGCGACTTCGGTCACGTGTTACATAAATTGTTAAGTAAACCATTAAATCTTAAGTGAAGCCGATCACAAATAATCCTGGAAACTGCATTCAAATCGGATAAGTCGTTTCTGAGATTAGCGTGAACAAACATACAGACATGCACATATATAGACAAAATGAAAAAAAAGTTCTTTCGGGTTCTCTTGCATAAATGCATTTCATTTTGAATTTTTAAATATATTTGTTATGTACAGACAGCGGTCAGTTAGTTTTATTATATGTATAGGTAAGTAGCACACGAGGGTGCATGTCATCTAATGTTAAATGGTCTTTGAAGCCTGATATTGTGTGCAGATGCGTTGCTACTCCTGAGGACTGAGGTGATCGCCTCATATTTAATTTAACTGATCCACATTCACCTTAGTCCTCAGGAGTAGCAACACCTATATGATCGACTTCAGGACTTCGGTTTTACATGGATTGGTGACAGATCTATACAGGTACTTCTACTTACAAACTTATGTTAATTCCACCAAAAACATACAACAAAAATATCTTATAGTATCTTCAGAGTAGCGGCAATATGAATAAGTAACTTATGTTTTAGGAACGAATAAACAATATTAAGGTCGTTAAAATAATAAATAAAGCCGATGATCTTAAAATTACAATTTTGAACTGTTTGTTATTTATTAAACTCAGGCGAGGTGCCAGAACGGAAATGACAACTTTATCACGCCCGCCCTTGGGCTGCAGCGTCCGAAGGGCGGGCGGGATAATCCTGGATTTTCTTGAACATCTATTAAACAGAAGAAAATGTTTCGTTGCGGTGCAATATTTAAAAAGATTAAATGGAATTTAAAATTATAATTAGAACTAGTTTTAGCCTGCAACTTCGTTCACGTGTTACATAAATTGACATAACTTCATTATTTGTTAATCGATTTACTCGTAAATGAACACAGCACTGTTAAGTGAAGCTTATCACAATATAATCCTGAAAACTGTATTCAAATCGTATAAGCCGTCTTTTAGATTAGCGTGCACATGTACATATGTACAGACAAACAGACAAAATGCAAAAACATTATTTTGGGTTCTCTTACGTATATAAAGGCACCCCATTATGATTTTTTAAATATATTTGCCATGTACAGACAGCGATCACTTACAGTTTTATTATATACATAGATCGCCCTTTTCTTTTAATAAATATCATCTTTTTTATTTTAAACCAATAATTCTTTTTTAAAAATGATCGGACAACGTAATAAATATTGTTTTGAAAATTTTAATTTGTCATGAAGGAACAAACAGGTTTATTTTTTGTCGTAACATTTAGAACAATAAAATCAAATTTTAAGCAAATGTTACAGACCTTGAAGGTCATTTTGTTTTGCCAAAAATATTTAAAGCATTTTTTCCTTTTCTTATGTTACCAGTAGCTGCTCTCCGTGAGATATGAGGTTTTTTAATACATGTATATACCATAAACAGACCACAATTACTAACAATTTTATTATTAGATGCAAAACACATTGAATTGACATTACCAGACGAGCAGATTTACAACACAATAGAACTTACATCATGTTCCAACATGAATTCGATTTGCAGGTGACAACCCTAGCGAGGCCAGTCTGGGCGGAAATGGAATTCTGAACTATCGATATGTAGATGCGTGCGTCGGTTAGAAATTTCATATCATTTTGCGCTGTGCATTATGCATTATGTCGATTTGCGTGGCTTGGCTTGCTACGCAACGGTTGCGGGTTTGAATGAATGTAGGTTTCTAGTGTGACTGTGAATTAGAACTATGGTTTTAGTAGTAGTAGGTATGTGTACGAATGATGATTTTTGTAGTAGTAGATATGAGTTTAGTATGCATTCGATTAAATTACAAATGAGTTTATTATTAATGACTAGCTGTGCCCACGACTTCGTCGGTGACGATTGAATTAAAGTGACGTAACTTCTTTATTCGTTAACCGATTTTAAAGAAAACACAACATAATTCTAAAAACTTCATTCAAAGCCTTTTCTGAAATAAGCGTGCACATACATACAGATATAAAGACATACAGATATACAGACATACAGACATACAGATATATAGATAAACAGACAGAATGAAAAAACACTGTTTTGGGTTCTCTTGTGTGTATAAAAGCACATCATTATGTTTTTTTTTAATATATGCCATGTACAGACAGCGATCAGTTACAATTTAATTATATGTATAGATTGCTGCAGTAGACAAGAGTATTTCCAATTATCTGCGCGAGATATGCCCAACCCTCTTGTCACTGGCGGCATCGATCAAACGTAGGACTAATTGGATTTAAGTGCTGGTTAATTAAAGTTATATTTTTGGTTTCCATATAAAGTCTATTTAATTCTATTGAATTGTGTTCAAAACTTAGTTAACATGGCTTTGTATATAACGGTATCCTCCATTGTACATAACATTTACATAAAAGGTCTTATCGTGGCTCGTTTTATCGTGAAAGGGCAAACGATAAGCGATTATCAAATATTCAAATAAAATATTTATGTACACTTAATGAATATCAAATGTCGAAATGAACGTAGAATTCAGTTATTGCAAAAACTCGTAACAATCCTGTGTAAACAATGGTATGTGTTTCAATATATACACTATGCTTTCCCTTCCTGCTATATAGGAAAGAGTATAGTGGTATATATCTTTCTTCTCTTCCACTTTTTCCTAGATTCTCAGTGCATGCAATAAATTGTACAGGACAAATTAGTTTTAACAATAACTTGATAGCATGTAGCTGATAATATTAACTAATGTAAAATCAGTTTATCGGCTTTGAGCGCCCTGTTGTCAAAGGTTGACCGGGAAAAAAGCCTGCAGAAAATCCTCTCGGCACTTTTTAATCGGTCGCTGATAACGTTACATATCGTAATTCCAAATTATAATGTAAGCATAATTGTTAGTTCTTACGGTCGAAAGGCGAGATATAGATCGCGGTCAAACCTCCGCTTATTATTGTGTAGAAGTTTACACCTCATTGTGATTTCACAACAAAAGCTCGAAAGCTCGAATTATGAACACTCTAACCGAAGCCGAACTTAAAATTAATTCTGAACTCATTACAATTCTTAATTATTTTGAAAATTTGATTCTGGTGTTGTTTTGTTCTGCACGTTTATTTCAATAAGCCCGAAAGTTGGGTTTGAGTTCCACCCTTCGGATCCCTGTTCGGAGTTAAAGTACCGTCGGTTAGGAATACAAAAAATTGCCTCATTGTGCTGTTATAACATTGAAAATATGTATAGACATTTTAAATCGATTTCAAAGCAGAAGGAAAGTTAGGACATGTTTCAAAGGTGATATTTGATGACAGATGGGAGAATTATAGTTCTATCGGGGAGATAACCGCCGCCCTCACAATCCTCCGAAAAGCATTACTTGTATTTCGGTTGGAGAGATGCGTTTGCCAGTTACACTTTAAAGTGAGGCGACCATTTTAGTCCTCAGGAGTAGCAACGCATCTACGTTCGAGCTCAGGTAAGATATAGGTCGTGTTTGTGGTTGTACGTGTATTTCTATGCGCTACGCCTACTTAAAATCAGGTCGTTTGCATGCATCGTTTGCTACTCTTTTCACATAAAAAATAAGGTGACATTTGATGAGGTGAGGACTGGTACCTCCGCTGCTCTTATAATCCGCCGTATTAGCACTTCTGTTTCGTTGAAGAGGTACGGTTAAAATCGAGGTGTCCATCTAAGTCCTTAGTAGCAACGCATCTAGTACGTAAGAGCTCAGATAGAACTTAAGTCCTTTGAGCTTGTATGTGGATATCCATATGCTACAGTGACTATTTGTTTTTACTGTCCTCATATAAAAATCATTTCGATGGATTTTATTGTATATTTTAAACGATAATTCTCTATTTTCCCGACCCATTTTGATGTTCGTTTTTTGAAAAAATAAATCTAAATCTACGTCCATCACTAGGATAGCTGCTAGGCCAGGAATAAAACCTGGAATCCCTTTCGTATGGTTGTCCGCACAAGTAGTCATTTTGTCATTCTGATGCTTTGCAGGAAATCTAACCTGGAATCCTGTGAACGTATTTCCCATGTAATAGTTTTATTTACTCGAAATTGTATGCAGAAGACATTGGAAAAATTTTGACACACACGATTACCTGCTTGCGTGCTGCAGCGTGTGCTCACCATCTTTTTAAAGTGTAATGTTTATTTATAATTTTAAAGGTGGTAGAGCCGTTAGAGCTCGCCCGGGGCGGCACCACCGCCAACCTCATAACGCGCCGTAAAGCGACACGTTCTTCATGTTTTGTGTTTCGGTTGGGGAAGTGTGGTTGCCGGATACATATGATTGGAGGCGACCATCTTAGTCCTCAAGAGTAGGAACGCACCCGCGTCCATCCTTAAATAGAACTTCTGTTCTTTTTGACAATGGACGTGGTTGTCCATGGGCTGCAGTGACCACTTAACATCAGGTGGCCTGCATGCTCGTTTCTTAATCTTTCATTATAATAAAAAAAATCAAGGACTGGTTTAAAAAGAGTGCCGGTAGTTTTTTTTCGCCGGCTTTTTTCTCCCGGTCACCCTTAGCCAACAGGGCGCTCAAAGCCGATATAATGATTTTACATTGTACCCTTGACATTAAGTGTATGTAAATACCTTACAATAAAAAAAAAAAATTGAATTAGAATTTGTGTAAGCCAAATCCGTATGGTTACTCGCGCCATGCGAGTCTTTATATAGTTTTTATAAATATTTTGATAGCAATTTATACAAGCAGCACTTGAATTACACGACGGAAATTAGCAAGGTAAGTTGAAAACAATTTTCGGCATATAAGGCGCAATCCAACGAGCATAATTGCTTGTGTGTAATTATGAAGCACAAATTACTGTAATCATAAGAGTATCATTAGTACAGTGGGGGATGGCGCACGTGTTCAGCTAAGCTGGTTCCACACTTGGTACAAAAGCTGTGTTGAAAGTATAAATTGCTAAAACGCCACACTAAGATTATATGTTGTCTGATATATTATGTGTGTCCGCATACGCAAATGTATTTTGAAGGCGGGAATGCGGCTAGCGTTCTTGGCAACAAATCGTATGGGCACAGACTCCCATTAGTTTTGATTCAAAGTAATATAATCGCAGATTTTTTATATTTTTCTACGTAAAGGCTAATCATGACTAATGATTTTTAATTGCCAATATTTTGAATTACTTGCATAGCTTATATATTTTCATTGCAGAACCTTACGTTACGTTACGTCACGATTAACGTTTTTCGAATGTCGATATTTTGAACTTACTAGTTCGAAGATTTTTAGTAGGCAATATTTTCTATGAGTTGCATGGTTTGTGAACTCGAGCTATGCTACTGCATCGCTATGCTCTTTAATCATAAGAGTAGCAATCATACATGCAGTCCACGTTATGTTAAGCAGTCGCTGCAGCTCATGGATATTCTCATATAACTTCAAACAGAACTAAAACGCTAAATTCGTATATAGATGCTGTAGTGTGCTGTTAGATTTCGAGGACTACGACGGTCGTTGCGCTACGAGTGTCAAATACACAATTGTTGACTCTCAAACAATTTAAGTCTAAGTCGGTTCGCGTTTCCACGGAGAGATTAAATGAAGCTCCACCTTAACACTAGTTATATAGATGGGAGTCGTCAGCCATTGCGCTAATGTGCGCCATTCAGAACTGGGATGATATTCAATTTGTAAGTGTCCTTATTACTAGATAGATTAAGCATATAATATGTTCTTGCTAGTAATAGTACCATTGCGATGTTATTGTTAGAGAAAATAGTGATTCATAATTATCTTTTACTAGTTATGCTTCCGACTTCATCAGCGTTTATTTTACATAATTCTAAAATCGTGAACAAACTACGCATAGGTGCATCAAGTCATTATTTATTATTCTCACCCAATTTACAAGATGAATTAACTTATTATGCACTCAAACATTCCTCAGGAATCAATCTACCTGTTGTATTGTTTTACTCACGATTAACGATTTTTGATTTTTAATTGCCGATATTTAAATATCAAAAATCGTTAATCGTGAGTACCCGTTGTATAACATAATGTATGGATTCCGCGATAATATCAGTTTAAAGTCGTAATCTACCTGTTGTTGAAAACCGAGAGAAAATCCGTACAGTACTTTTTGGGTTTATCACGAACGGACAGACAGACAGACGAGCCGCGGGACTTTGTTTTATAATAATTATAAATTATTATATTTTACTTTGCAAAGGTAGAACAACAGTTCGATCACGGAGATACCACTTTGTTTCATTTCGGTTGGAGAGGTGTAGTTGCAAGCTACATTTAACATTTTGTGTGCTGCGCTCATATATGACATCCAGTAAGCGTTGCGCGAGGTGGCCCTCAACTGGAGCTATACTCTCTAGACTGAAGATACGCCGACAAATCACTGAAATAATCTATTTTTTCCCCATCCGTATAATATTTAGGAATACACAGTTTGTTTCCACTTGCAGCGCCACTACTAGCACCGACGTAAATATAGCACTCGTGTTCGCCTGTGATCCATACATATTTGGGCGTACATGGGTGTTCGTACACTACCAATCACGTCAGTTCTCAGGAGTAGCAACGCTATATTCGAGCTCGGATACGATTTCAATCATATTTGTGATTGTACATGGCTGTCTACGGGCTGCAACTACTTACCACCAGGTGATTTGAATTCTCTTTTGCTACTATTTTCACAAAAAAAGCCTAAAAGTCTAGCGGTGTTATCTCCCCGATCGTAGTAAGCACAATTTTTGAAGGGAATAACTGGTCTTACCAAATGTAATAAATTTAATATAGTACAATTAGAAACTCCAAAGCACCGCAGCTTATACAGGTAGTAACGTAACGTTAAGCAATCAGAACACAGTCAGAAATGGGATGGGTGACCTTTAGTGTTTTTATGCGTACTTCACTCAGTGGTACTGGTTTTTATGATAGAATAGCAGTAGTCTTTGTCATATTGTCTCTATCTTGAAAACAGCCTATATGGATTGGCTCTAAATATGCAAATCTAAATTGGAGCAGCATGATGAATTATGATCGTCTTCATTAATGGGTTCAATAGAGAGTGACTATCAACTCTTCCTCTTATGCATTTAAACAACTTAAAAAACATTTAATTATAGTCTTCTAATTACTGAACATAATATAAACTAACTTTTTGTTTACACATTGTCATTAGTGCGTTTTGCAAAGTGCCAGCAGTGTGGACCGGGCTTAATAATGAATTCTAAACTCATTAGGAACGTAGGGCCTGGCGTAGACCGGTAAACACTTTCTGATTACAAATTTATGAAATTCGTCTGACTTTTAATTAATTTCCTGTGGAGTTATACAATACTTGGTGGGGTTACAAGGTTTCTTAAAGGGATTATTATAAAATATTGAAAAGAAAGGCTGATTCGCTTTTTAAAGGCTTCGTGTTAGGCTTTGGGAGTGGTATCGTAGGTGTAAAGGTCTTGAAGTTGCTAACGATTAGCTTTCATTATTATAGTAGATTAACGTTTCTAGGTATTCCTAGTAAAACATTGCAAAGGACTGGAGGCTTTGTCCTGGCTCTAGGTGTTCATATATGCTACTTCGAGAAGATTATTTGTAGTCACAATTTGTAATTTCTACGAAACAGCGACAACAGCATTTTATAAGGGATTGCTGCTAGACAGGACTGCTCCATCCAAAGGCATTCGGTGAAAATATTCAATGAGAATAATAGATATTAATAGATGAGATACTTACATAGATCGTTAAGCAATATTTTCGCTAACACACTAACAATCTATGGATGTATAACCCAATGTCTGAAATAAAGATTATGATTATTATAATAATTATTATTTCTTACAAAATTATGCAAAATATTGTGGGCTTTGTACTGGCTCTACCTAGAACAAAATGGTTAAGGATGTTTTTTAACGTGGTAAATTAACACAAAAATAATAAATCAATCTAAATTGTTCTTCTGAAAAATTACATATTTTACACTTACGTCTATGTTACACCAAATGTGATGTAATGGAGACAATTAGGTACAGACGAGGGTCACCATGGGAGGTTGAGGTCCCGGTAGCAAGAGACGCTTATAAACGTGTTACAGATTTAATATATTTCGTACAGACCATCACCACTTAAAGATAACTTGAGTAATTATACATACGTACGTGACACTCTACAGACGATTGCAAAAAATTAAGTAAGGACGAGTATTAACTCGAACAGAAGCCGAAGTATTAATATACATACTGAAACTATAAGTCATTCACCAATATAAACGTGGGATTTTCGCTACCCCCAAGTAGATCAATAACCATATCTATACAACCCGTGAACGACATATAATATTCTTGCCAAGAAATAGATAAAGTTAGTAAATAGGACAACGGCATTGCACTAGATCTTTTATCAAGCGAGACAAACCTTTAAGATCGTCATATAGCTGATCCCGGGAACCAGTCGAGCGAAAGTGATACGTATCCCGCAGGAGATACTACTGAGTTTGGTTCAGTAGACCGCAGTGGACGCTTCAAAGGAACGCGAACATAGCCTGGAGGTAACAATCTCCATGTTGGCTTACCCCCTTTTACAAAAATGCCTTCGAAGGACCTTTGAAAGCCTGTTCGAAGAATACTGTCTGATATATTTATTTACACTGTATCCGAAACGTATAGAATCAATTGTGTGTAAGTTTGTTCGGGACGGTTCGAAATCTGTTGCGCTTGAAAAGATATATTATAGAAAGCCTCGTAGTGGCTCTTTTGGGCTCGTATTTTTATACAATAGGAGTAACAAACTTTGATACGCTACAATCAATAATACAACTGATAATATTGAGCGAAAAAGATTAGTGGTCTCCTATCTGAGTTTTTATGAGGACTTCTAAGATTTTTTAAAGAATATTTTGGTAAGTATACAAATAAGCACTCAAATACTTCTTAAGATTGTATAATACAAAGTCGTTTCTTGAGGAAGAGGAGGATTAATAAGAAGATCAAGAGGAAGGTTAATATGGATAATATTATAAAGGCGAGATTTGTAATGTGATGTCGCAAATGAAATCATGTGAAGCCGAGGTAGCTCTCTAGTTCACAAATATCTCTTAAAATAAGCATACTTTAAAAAAAATATATACAAGATATTCTTATAGCATTGAGATAGAATACTTTTTTCTTATAGCAAGGAGTAGACGGCTCGTTCTTTTAAATCACTATGTACACTATGTAAAACTAGATAACTCCTTTTTATGTGCGAAGAGTAGCAAACGAGGATGCAAACCACCTGATGTTAATTAGTCTATAGACAGACCCTATAGACATCCACTTAGAGCAAACACAACCGAAATCCTATCTGAGCTCGAACGTAGATGCGTTACTAGTCCTGAGGACTACGATGGTCGCCTCGCTTCAAGGTGTAGCCGGCAACCGCACTTCTCCAACTAGAACACAAGTAATGCTTTAAGGCGGATTATGAGGGCGGCGGTGGTATCTCCCCGGTCTCAGTTTTAATATTATATTAAACCGTTATGTCCCTACATCAAAGCGCATCGTACCGCTGTTAGGTAGCGGTCTCAAAACGGTCGGATATTAAACTTCAATCATTTTAGAATTTGCAAGAGATATTTAATAGGCAAATACAATTTATCTTATGTACAGTATCTGAATGGGCGATACAAAGCTAATTCGATTAGTTTCCAAACCAAGATAGATTTACTTACCGAAATATGTATAGAGAGATCGTTAGTTAATATTTGAAGGGATTGTTCAATTTCATCTACGAATTCATGATCTTCGTTAGTTATCTATTATTATTAATGTTATCATTATTGGGTTTATAATAAACATGAATATCTTATGAAAAATCCATTGTTTATGTAAGGGATAAAACAATTTAAATTTATATTTCAATTTGTGTACCTCTCCCAACCTATCTCTTTTTTCTTTGTCTACACATCTACAAAGGTTGTATAGAAGATGTATACGGCTTTTAGTAATAGGATCAATACAAAATTTTATAAATATCATTGTAAATCTGATCTAGTGCACAATAAAGTCTTGTAAATTTTGATATTTATAGTTTTTTTAAATCCTTAATATTATTTATCGTTTTTTAAAGTCGTGAAATAATCATAGGTTTCTCATTCTCTCTCAATCTAGTGTAATTGTTTACATTTGTACATGAAGATGTTAACTGTAAAAAATCCACGGTTGGTCAACGGACACCGATAATTTAAATTTCCAAATAAAAATCTATTTTAAAGTCCTCCAATAATTATATCATCACATTGAATCTAATTCAATCGTTTCATTGAATTTAGTGTAGTACGTTGAATTTACTTCGTCCAGCTTAGTCATTTGGTCTATTTAGAATACTAACAGAATTTAAAATCAGATTCTATTTCGTCTGTTCCTGGCGCCATGCCAGTCAGTCCGGCGGCTGTCCGATCGTACCGGACCATCTCGTACAAGTACCTGATTGCTTTCTCGCATCCAAACCGAACATTTTGATTGACTTAGGTTTGCATTGAAAATCATTAACCCTTCTTCCTGCGGCTACAACACTGCTGTGTAATTCTGGATGCGACGCGCTTGCGGCTACACACCTGTGTTGTACCGACAAATTTGTATGGATTACGGGCGAACAAAAGTAATGTGTTTACGTCGGAGCCACAAGATTGCGAGAGGAAACAACGTCTGTGTATTCGTATGTTAAAAAATACAATATTTCACTAAATTGCCGGCGTATCTTCAGTCTAGGCAAATAAGCTCTAGTTTAGTTCAGCCTCGCGCAATACTGACCCGACCTCATATGTGAGCGCCGCAAGGAAAGGGTTAATGTAAAATACTCTATAGGTATATTACATTATTTAAGACAGAGAATTGCGATTGCTATTCACCGTGGGAATGCAGCTAGCGGCCTTGGAACCATGCCACCTGAACCATAATTTGTTAGAATTTTTGTTCGTTTGTCTGTGCGTTTGTACGCGATAATCTTAGTATCGGCCTAACCGTTACCAGTGTACTTCCCTAATGTATTACCGCAAGCTTCATTTAGCATTTGGTGTTCGTTTAATTTAAATCGCCTATAAACAAGAAGTTACGTCGATTTAAAAGTTGCAAGTGTGCGTAAATTGTGTCTGCATAGTTTTTTATCGCCGAATAAATGTTTTATTCCTTTCTTTCCTTCTTTCTAAATGAGAAGTATTGGCTGTGTGTTAGAAAACATCTTATTTAAAATACGTGTTGAACGTTGTTTGAGAAATGTTGAAGAAATTTACATATATTCATACTTTCTAAGAGACAAAACAATTTATACTCTTTTTTAGAACATACATACTTTCTTCATAATATATTTTTCTATGTATTTTTTCTATTTAAAAAGTACGAAACAAGCAAGCAAGTTATCTGATGTTAAATAATCTCTGTAGCACACGTCCAACCAAAAATATAAATAAATACCTCCCTAAAGTCGTGCATGACGTGAAGATCCGTTGCTACTCCTGACGACTCAAGTCGTTTCAATTAGTGCTTAATGACGGATTACGAGAGCAACGGTGGTACTTTCTCTCTCGAAATAGTTATACCACCAACTGATAACTGGTATTTGAAATTGTATACAAATAAATAAGAGTTGAAACCAAAATTGAATTCGAAATCAAAATCAAAATTTATAAATTTCAAAATAGATCTCTGTTATTTTAAAGGTGCGATAATATAGGGAATTGTTTGTCAAATTTACGTAGTCATAGACGAAATTAGAATGTTAAAAGAATTTCTAAGTCAGATTCCATTTCCCGTGCGTTGGCATCACGCCAGTCGCCCGTTCAGAAGCTGTCCGGTTGAATCGGACCACACTGAAACGATCTTGATTGGTTTCTCGCGTCATCCCAGCCGCATTTGCATTGACCCTGTAATGATCTGTTACTTTAGGTACGGGATATTACTAAAAGTATAGGAGTACGCGTATTGTTATTGAACAAGTGCGCTTATAAATAGCATACATATACATGCTGTTGTAATTGAAAGTAGATGCTACTTAATTTGTAAAAATCAAAATTGACATATGTGAAATTTATCAATCCGAACTTGGCCAGCTCGGTAGACAGTAGACTCTTCTCATTCAACTTTTTTCAACTTCTCACTTAACAATTGGACAGTAACAGGTTAGTGATAATAATATGTGTAATATATATGTATAATATGTATGTTACATTGTGTAATATGCATAGTCCATCAGTATTGGAGTTAATCGCACTTAACATTTCCGGTAACTATTTCCAGGCTCGACGACAGAACAATCTCGTCTTAGTGAAGGAATCTCGCTTAGAGTGCTAACTTTTTTAAACGGTTCGGTGGTCCAAAAATATGAAGATTATATAATTTACATAAAATTCTTTGTTTTCCAAAAAAATATGTCCCCTTGACTATCTAACACTGTTATCGGAATTCTATTTCATGGGTATTGGCCCTCTTCCAAAACTCTCGTCCGTTAGCTGTCCCGTCGAACCGGACCGCATTAGAGCGAGTTGATTGGTTTCTCGCGTCGATGCTACTGCACTTGGATTGACTTGATAGTGATATGATGTTATGGTATATATTATAGCTAAAGAAAGTTGCCAACATAATAATAACAATCATTATGCGCAATATAGGAAAACACGAAAAGTAATGTTAGAAAAAGCAAACTTGCGTACAGGTGTAGTACATTAAATGGACAAACGGTGACCGCGCTAGGTTTTTTTATGTGAGAAGAGTAGCAAACGAGCATATACACCACCTGATGTTAAGCAGTTGCAGCTTATAGATATCCATGTACGACTACAAACAGGACCAAAATCTTGTCTGAGCACGAACCATCTTCGTCCTCAGGAATAGCAACGTATCTAACGTTGCTACTCCTGAGGACTACGATGGTCGCCTCGCTTCAAAGTAGAGCTGACAACCGCACCTCTTCAACCGGAACATAAGTATTGCTTTACGGCGGATTATGAGGGCGACGGTGGTACCTCTTCAGTCGAACTATAGTTCTCCCACCGTTATATATTGTCTTTGTAATCGTCCTATTAAAATAAATACAAAAACATCGTTTTTATAACCATCCACAGTCGTGGCACGTTCACCGTTTACGTAAAATTGTATATTTAGGTACTCTTATATGTTAGAAACATTATTTAAGCCTTGACTTTACTTTCTTGGGAACAACATGTCTAGAAGGCTTTATCTAATTAAGCCCGAGTGGGAAGAATACAGATTTATACTAACTTCCATCAATATGTGGCATTAAACCACACCTGAGAAATGGTTGTCTACAATTCGATTTGTATCTTCTATTCTGAACCTTATTCCTTGGTGATACGGATCACTTAGATTCTCAATAAGTTTTTGTTTTTCATTTTGAACTTTATTTCCATGGAGTAAGGGATTGTAAAGGTTCTCATCTAGACTCCACTTAGTGATTTCCCCCGAGTAGTCGATAGCTGGAGTCGTCGCATCCAATTTTTATCTACTTACGTTTCAGGCTTTTTGATGAATTACGGATTAAGTTAGCGCAAGATAGATGTATCTATAATGATAATACAAAAATCTTGTACATTGTTATAATACAGCATCTTTTAATTGTTTTTCTCTTGTCTTTTGTTTTCTGGACAATTTTTTTGGAAATCAGTCAAATCAAGTAAAAACACCCATGTTGCAAAATTGCCTGTCTGATTTCAACAACTGAGCCGTGTGGTGTATCAGTTATTGTACCAGCCTGGCTACCAGAAGGTTCAATCCTTGGATAGTTTTATGTTTCGTACCTTTTAACCTATAGTGCAACTCGTTCCGATTGCATCAACTGACCTGTGTGGCATGTTAGTTACTACACTAACCTGCTAAGCAGAAAGTTCGGGGTTCAATCCCTAGCTAGTTAAAAAATATGTTCCGTACTTTCTATATGTACGTGTCCATAGAGAGTTCATTCACAATTATATTGCAAGGTTGGCCATATCCATTTCTAGCGTGAAGCTTACTTGTGTTTTGGTAAAAAAGTTTAGTTGCCGGCTCACTTACACATGAGGTTTCAGGAGTAACAACGCATCTGTTATCGAATTCAAGTGGGACTCTTGTTCTTTAGAATAGAATAGAATAGAATAGAATATACTTTATTGCATACCATAAAATAGAAGACAAAGATTTACATATTTCATA
>DWON01003722.1:0-17510 GCA_018251015.1 Phocides pigmalion okeechobee | reverse complement strand
CATGCTCCTTTGCTGCTCTTCTCATATAAAAAAAAACAATCAAGCTTGAACTTGTGTTAGTCATGCACGTCCTCGTGTGAAATGAGAACTCAAATTACCGCTGACTGATTATTCATACATATGATAAAACTCTAATTGACCCACGCTTGTATCCCACTATTATATATAAGAGACACTTAGTTCCTTCGTTTATTAGTTTTTTCTTTAACCAATGATTAATCTACCGTAAATTTTGTACATATAGTGCCTGTGCGTCTGAATCATTATAGACTGCATAATATAGTATATAGTATACCTAGACTTGAGTAAATTTTAATATTTTCCAAATTATATTTTAGATTTTAGTTTATAACAAGCGTTTAAGATTATATTTACGGATAAAGCCGTATGTAACAATTAGTATGTTACATTTAAAAAATATTTTTAATCTTATAGTCATAGTCATTATTATCAAAATAATCCATAAGTTTTCAAATTTTGGACATTCTGTGTAACTATTATCGCATCACGCCATTTGAAAAATTTAACGAAGTATATTTAATTTTGTAGTCTTGCGGCAAATTTTTGAATACAGTTCAGAACGCTATATATAAAGAGATTCACAGATATATATTTTAATATTCCTTTATATTCAAATTCACGTGGACGAAGTAACCGGAAAAGCAAAACTATTAAGACTAAATTTTTCGATCACAAATGTAATTGATTTAAAATGTTATTACCTAAAATATAATTGGTTATTAAAAAAAAACTATTAATTAATACATGCTGTTATTTCCTTCCTTAACAAGATCTAGATTAAGATATGCAATTCGTGAGTCATATAAATTGTTTATAATTGCTTACCGTATACATTTAAATTACTTTTTAACAACTTATGCTAATATTTAAAACTAGCATAAAGGTGGTAGAGCCGTTAGAGCTCGCCCGGGGTGGCACCACCGCCATCCTCATAATCCACCGTAAAGCAACATATTCTTCATGTATTGTGTTTCGGTTGGTGAAGTGTGGTTGATGGATACACACTATTAAAGGCGATCATCTTAGTCCTCAAGAGTAGGAACTCATCCGCGTCCATCCTTAAATAGAACTTCTGTTCTATTTGAGATTGGATGTGGTTGTCTATAGGCTGTAGTGACCACTTAACATCAGGTGGCCTGCATGCCCGTTTCTTACTCTTTCACAATAAAAAAAAAATCTCATTTAACGTATTTCAAACTTCGCTAAGGGATGAATTAAAAGGTTGCGTTATAGAAATTAAAACCACGCATGATATATGTTTTTTCATTTGATATCCAAATTGAGAGAATTGTGAAAAAATACATAACCCGCCATTTTGAATTTGAAATTTGTCATAGTGTGTACTATTCTAAAAATAAAGTCCATTTATTTAATATACCAACTGAGACAATTGTGAATAAATATGTATTCCGCCATCTTGTCCGCAATTCGATGATTTCTGTGACAGATACTATATACTAGCTGATGTAATAAGGAGTAACTTCAATTTTAGAGCACGCGAAAAAGTCACGGCCATAACTAGTAATAAATATTTACTGAATAATTAAATACGAATTGAATCTGACAGGAACTTTGAAAAGCACAACCAGAACGTATAAAAGTTTCTTCATAAAACAATCTGTGAAGAATAATCTTAATTATCTGACGCGGTGCAAACTTTTAATTACGTCATCAACGTTCCAACAAAGTTAATTTATTAAAAGCCCGCAGGACTCCGTTGTTACAACTTGATATTTTCAATACCTTTTTTAGTTCATAGTTTGCGTTTATTTTTCTTTGTAGTGTTTTTAGAACGAATAAGGAGGGATCATGAAAATAATAAAAACATATATTAGATGTACCTAATTAGCGTCTTTTTAATTCTAATAAGAGAATAAGAACATCTTTGATCTTTGATTATAAAAGTTCAGTGACCATTTTAAGATAGTTTGGAAATCACTGTTACCACCATGGTAGTTTTTTATGAAAAACAATTACTAGGTACAAATAAATTGTTTAGGATTAATTACGAGTAGTTAAGTGGCGTTCCAGCTTAATATACCAAGAAATTAGCCGTGACCACGAGCCACGCAACTGATTCGAAATATCGAAAATTATAGTTGTTAATCGTAGATCCCGTTACATACTAATACGTATAAAGTATACGCTGATATCATTTCCAAATCATCCATATTTTGAGGTTAGATATCAGTTCATTGTTTTAGTTATAACTCGCTTTAATGATCTTTGATATGTATTAAAAGGGGCAAGCGAAACCGCGGGTACAAACTAGTAAGTATAGGTATAAAAAAATATTGTTCTCAAGGCGCATCTACAGATTTATATGAACGGCATCGTGGATATATAATTCAGTGTCCCCAACATCTGGGGCACGATGTTGTACATTGCTATCACTTGGAATAGTAATGCGCATTGTCCTATTTGGAAGGTAGCCAGAAAAGTCCCTGCATCGCACGGGGATACCTGGAGATCGACAATAAAATGTTATTGTATTACAACTATTTTTAACAAGTTCTATCTTAGAATAGAATTTATTTTTACGAGAATTAATTATTAACCAGCTGTAGCCGCTACTTCATCCGCGTTTGAATGTAACAGAAAACATAATTTTAAAATAAAAGTAGTAGATTAGGATATATGTATATAGACACAAAGACATACATAAAGTGGACTTATGGAAAGATATTAGAATCTTCGATGGGAGAGTTTTGGGGAATTGGGATGGTTAAACGCTCACTTACCTATTCGAAGCGGTTACCGTCCTCAGGAGTAGTGAAGCTTTCGAAAGGCGAAACTATGTATAATTCAACCGGGGGTTACAATCCGCCGTAAAGCATTACTTGTGTTTCGGTTGGAGAGGTGCGGTTGCCGGATACACTTTGAGACGAGGCTAACATCTTAGTCCTCAGGAGTAGCAAGGCATCTACGTACAAGCTCAGATAGGATTTCGGTCGTGTTTGTGGTTATACGTGGATGTCTATATATAGTTATAATTTGCATGCTCGTTTACTACTCTTTTCACATAAAAAAATGCGACCGATGTTAACTGGGACTTTTGTTCTATATGAACTTAGTTACAATGTCTGGATTGCAGTATCTTTCAGGTAAACATCTTGCTCATTTGTCCGTTCGATTTCACAAAATAACACGAACACCTTGAAGAGATGTAGAACTTACTGATACTTTGGTTTCCGCGAGCGCTATGACATGGATTTACTTATGCTTTTTTGGAGGTTTAAAAAGAACTATCCTTGAAAGTCGGGAATGCATTGATGGCTCTTTTATCCGTAAGTGACAGTTACTGCTTCGCACCAGGTAGCCCTCTTTGACCGGGCTTATTTTCAAGGGGGTTGATCACCCCCCGATTGGGTCGTTTGGCAGCATTGATCACCGTAACACCTCGATATTAATTAAAATATAACTATGTTATGAGAAAGCATCGATGGCAGGCGCGGCCCATGTACCGATCCTGTTGTTTAGCAGGCGACTACGAACTTTGATCGTACAGGTAGCAGTCGTCTCCCTGGGGGGTTTGAACCCGACACTAACTGCGCAGCAGACCGGTATCGTGACTGCAGCACCACTCAAATTATAATAATTTTTATAATTTAATTGACATACCTAATTAGTTTGTCTCATTACAATTATAATTTAATCTTCAACGAACGCGTTTCTGTGAAATTAAATTAATTACACTCACAAATTATTACGCCGTGGCTTGAATTAAACAAAATCACGCATTCTCGTTAAAACGTACCCAAATTACAAGTTTGAATAATAAAGCCGAAGCCGTTTTTAGTATGAAATCGTAATTAAATTTAAACTTCGCCACATCCTTTTAATATTGAAGTTAAATGATGAATTAATTCTCAAATTGGAAGGATAGCTATACTAAAGTTTGACTTGTATATAAGTTCTAAATTTTATAAATTAAAGTACCCCGTCGCGTTTGTCTGTCTGTTCACGATAAACTTAAAAGAACTGGACGGATTTTCTCACAGTTTTCAGAAACAGATGAGTGATTCCTGAGGAAGATTTTGGTGCACAATAAGTTAATTTTTTTATAGGGCTAGTAATAAACTATATACATATATTCAATATAGTAATTCTGTCGTCGTTCGAAATAGACGTTTCTAATTGTTAGTATTTGCAACTAGGTAATGACTGGGTGCATCTATGAGAGAAAAATAATATAGGTAAATATAAACTCCATTACCCGAGCGAAGCTGGGCCGGGTCGTTAGTAGTATATAAGTTGTACGTGTCTGTCATGATACACAAATATAATGAACCGACATATATGATCGTAACTCGAAAAAAGGAACAGATGTTTATTTGTTTCTATTATGTGTAAAAGACTGGAATCCTAACAGTCTAGTAGATAAGTAAATTATAAATAAATACATAACGTTATGATTTTTTTATATAACGGGAACTTAAGATTAACGTTTATTAATTGCCGATATTTCGAAACAGTTTCATGGCTCGTGGTCACGGCGAAACTGCGATGAAAGAGTTAATCATAAGTACCCGTTATATATTATCTATGTATCGTAATCAAAAATCGTTAATCGTGAGAACCCAATACATAGTAAAATGTATAAATAATCTTTTTTATACTATTTTATGTGAGAAGAATACCAAACGACCATACAAACAACTCGTACGACCACAAACACGACCAAAATCCTATCTGAACTCAAACAAGCAACGTAGCTCCTGAGGACTAAGATGGTCGCTGCGCTTCAAAGTGTAGCCGGCAACCCCACTTCTCCAACCGAGACACAAGTATTGCTTTATTGCGGATTATGAGGGCGACAGTGGTACCTTTCCGTTCAAAATATAGTTCTCCTATATTTTAAATCTATCTAAATTATCTTCTGTCATGGTGGCACATTCCGCTCAAAATAACCTCTAAATTACCCATCGGTACTCGCTACATATTAATTGCCGGCGAAGTTCCGAAATCAATTAAAAAATAATTAATTGCCCTTGCTGCCCTAGTTTGGTACTTCATCCTGTATTCCTGACGCACCTGCCTCGCCTATAGATGTAATTTTCATTACAAAACTTCACTGGAAAGAAGTTTCTTCCATGTTTACGTTAAGTACGGATCAATCAACGGAACTAACATTCGGTCAGTGTGCCAAAAAAATCATAGAATTAGTCTCATATTTGAGCGGCGCTACCCATGACAAGGTGGTTGGTTCATATCTCGTGCAAAGAATTGCGATCGCTATTCAGCGGGATGCGGCCAGCGTTTTGCCATGCCGCGTGGGTACGGACTCCCTTTAGATCGTTTAAGCTAGGCTTTTTATAATTAATTTTAAGGTATACCATATTACATTTGAATTAAAATAATTTGTTACGTTGTAATATTTTTTTGTGGTTACACTTTTTTAGCGTTATGGAAAACAATTCAGAGTGATTTTTGGTGTCGAAGTTTCGTAACATATAATTGATTATAACAATGTTAAAAATAATGTCTCTTGTTTCATTTCTATGGTCATAAATAGATGTCACTACTTTCGTCTAGTGCTTGTTTGAAAACTTAAAAAGGTGTAGAATTTAATAATGCATCTATAAATATATAGATACAAAAAAATACAATTATATATTTTTTTAATTTAAAAGACCTTAACATAACATGGAAAGCCTGAGAACTAATTAACTGTATATATAACTTAAACTAATTTAACTCAATACAATTAAAAGAAATTTGAACACCCTAAGAGTAGAGCAGGTGATGAAATTCCTTCGAAGTCGGTTGGTTGTTCAGTTAAAATTATTGTTTTCATTGCACCACTGATACTGAATTCTGTGGCAAAACTATAAAATTATTGCTCAAAGTGTATCTAACTGATTGTAAGGCTCTTACAAAGTACCCATACTATCCCATAACACAACAATGCCTCACAGATGTTCCGGCGAAAATTGCGGTTACCGCCGACCGTAATAGGCGATTATAGAAATATGTATACAAGTGTTGAGCAACCACACAACAAGTAAAGTAATAAACTTAATACGTACATGCGCGTAATGACATTTGTTATTTACGATATTGTTTATGACATATCTACATAAAATATATGTGCATCTCAAAACTACTTTTGTTTTCTATGCCTAATAGGAGGTCATTTAAAGGCGCTTAGCATTTTTTTGTGTGTAAATTTAAAAGATTTTTTTGTAATACTATTAGAAACTGAAAAACCAGTATGGAGGCCGTGTAATGCTAAGTAGACGCTGAAGGTCACGGACATACTTATCCGACGTACTGAAATCCTATTTATTATCTCATATGGGTGTATTACTACTGTTTTAAACTAAGATGAACCATGAATCTCCTAAAGAAGAGTAGAGCAAGTGGGGAGGTACCATCGCTTCCCCTATAATCCGCCGTAAAGCTTTACTTGCGCGGAGAGGTGCGGTTGTCGGCTACACTTTAAAAAGACTCTACGTTCGAGCTCAGATAGGATTCAGTCATCTTTGTGGTTGTACCTGGATGTCTTTGGGAAGCGACTACTTACCATCATTGCAAGCTCGTTTGCTACTCTTCTCACATAAAAAGACCACCATCGATGTACCACTTGGTAACTGAATATAATTATTCGAATATTGACATAAGTGGATTGACATAAATGTCGTAATCGAAAACACACGTCGTATTCGCCGATAATAAAAGGTTACATAGTTGAGAAGACCGAAAAAGCCCACTAGAGCGCGTTAAGCCGGAAACAAAGCATACACGAATACTGTGGACGTATTCGAATACATTGTACGCATACGAATACCGTGCTGCATTGTAGGTAAAAGTTTGCCTGGAAAGGATAAAGTTACATTGTTATAAAAGAAAGCATAGCTACAGTAAATACAAAATAATTAAAAATATATACCTCTCGAAACGACTTCCTCCATTTTGTAACAATGGAACATAGGAACACAAATATATATATACATAGTTGCAGAGTTCAGTCGGGAGGTACTACCGCCTTGTAATCTTTCGTGAAGCAATTCTTGTTACGGTTAGATAATTGTCGTTCTCAGCAATAGTTCTTGGGAGGCAACCATTTTCGCCGTTTTTATGTTGGAAAAGTAACAAACAAGCATACAGGTCATCTGATGTTGCATCTCCTGAGGACTGAGATGGTCGCCTCGTTTGTTATGTTGCCGGCAAGCGGAACTCTCCAACTGGAACATAAGAACTATTTACGTTGTGTTATGAGCACGGTGATGGTGCCCGGTCCAATTGTAGTTCTATCACCTTGCAATTTTGCAGGCGCTGTAATAGATGTATCATATCAAATATGAACAAAAGGATTATTTGAATCCTTTTGTTCATATGAAGGAAGAACAAAAAAAATATCCTTTATTTTCCCTGACCTTTTTTAAAATATCTTAAAACTAACCTGTAGGCAACTAAATTAATTGTATTTCTATTACTATATTATATTATGAGCAACCAGGTCAGGCTGTATCGTGACACAGGCCTCTATTTTCCTCCTTGTTCCTGTCTAACGGGAACACAAGTAGCAGAATAAATGTCTCACAATATCACAATCCGCCGACCCCTGCATTCAACAAGCAAACACCATAAGTTGTTACGCCAATTTCGTATAAGTATCGTTATGTTTTCCTTAAATTTGGGTTCCGTACGTGACCCAGTAGGCTCGACTTACGATTTCCAAGGGACTGAGGTCGTAAAACGCGGCACTTGAAACATGAATGGTAAATTTACGGATCAGCTCCTTGGCATGCACTGATTTTACAAAATTTGTACGTATTAGAAAATAATTTTATCACTTTCTTTACGATGAACGTACCAAAACATTAAAATACCTTGCTTACCCCATTATATACGTCCACGGTAGACATACATTTCCATTTCAGACGATCTAATTTAGTTCTAGTAGGCAGTGGATCCTAGCTGATATTTTTCCAGGATACTGAAACAAAAATTAAAATAAACTGTGAGTCCATTTCGAAGAACCGTTGCTAGGGACATGCAAGAACGGAAGGCGTCGAAGGAGACCATTCCACAGAGAACTGATTAAAAGCCTAATTAGAATTACTATACCATAATGTACCTTAGAAATAACTACTCCTGTTGCTTAAGTACCCAACTGTATTCCTATTATAGAAGATTTCACTCCCCCATAAGACCCAAAGGGTCTTTGCGACTTATGAGGGAAGTTTCCAAGCGTGCGGAATATACACTGAAGACGAGGGTGGCAACTGGCAACTTCGGACAAGTTACACGCCAGTTGGTTGTGATTCGTTGCGTGCGTGACATTTCAATTTGGGTTTGATGTTGGGTAGCATTAATCTCACTTTTAAGTCGAAAGAAAATTTGCGATTCGTATTTTAGAGTTCCGTGAACGATAGCTAAAAATATTATAATTTTGTCATATCTGTTTATCCCTTTGTTAATCTGTTCATTCTACATCCGTTTGCCTCTCTGCCTCTCTGCATATCTGTCCATCTGTGCACAAGTATATTTACCTTTATATTTCAGGCATTTTACTTGTGTCCGTCTATTCACATGTTTATTTATCTTTATATTACAGCCATTTTACTCGTATCTGTCTATCCACATGTTTATTTATTCGTATGTTACAACCATTTTTCTCGTGTCCGTTTGTCCGCGTGTTTATTTATCCTTATGTTATCGCCATTTTACTCGTATCCGCCTGTCCACATGGTTTTTTAACCGTATGTTATAGCCATTTTACTCGTGCCCCCTGTTCATCTAGTTTTTAAACGTATTTCATATCCATTTTGTTCAGTCTATTGAAACGAAATTTGGAAAATAAATGTTATAAGCTTATGTAATTTTGTGTAATAGATCTTTGAAAAATACATTTATGATGATGATGGCACTTCATATACATACATAATGATGGCACTTCATAGATTGAAATGAGAGAAAAAATACTGGATAAATCTGGGAGCGACAACTGATATATTAAGTACGAACAGAGCTATCAAACTCAACTCATCATCATCATCAACTCAACTAATTCATTCACAGATCTGTGACTCAGTCGTTACTTTGAATTATAATCTCTCACATTAAATCAACTTTAAAGTTGTTTTCTGTTCTCTTGTGACCATTGCTGTGATAATCAGTTATGAATTTCGTCCAATTCAATTATTCGTGAAACGTCGGCAATTTAGGTTAAGGCAAGCCTAGATTCTAGATACGAAGTGAAGATGTGTACAGTTCTATCAATTCCCAACAAGAGCCCTCTTGTTACGAGAGATACATTCAAAATATCTATAAATGCTAATAGGAACATTTCATCCGCATTTGTTTCTGGGAACAAAATAACATCTAGGAAGACATTACTATGCAATTCCGTGAATTATGGTCGCGTTGCAACCAAGTTATGGCGGAATTAATGGTGTGTGAATAATAAATTAACATTTGAGTTTATCTAAATGTCCTTGCTTCCTTGTTCGGAGACGGGGAGAAAGGTGACTTGAATATTGGATTCTGGAGTTCAAGAACTGGAAACATTTGTGGTTAACTTTGGGACAGTGAAATTTCAATTAATTTTTCAAATTTTGGGTGTTAAGTATCCTGAATAGTTAAGTTAGGAGTTTCTGGGTAATAATCAACTGGGGATATTACTTGACTGGAACGTGAGAGGAAACCAATACAAAATATACGGGTTTTACATTATTGCGCGGTTTACGGTTTTTACATTTTTTACAATTGCGCAAAGATATTTAAATATGGGGCAGCTTGTGAATGATTGAAATGCATATTGGTTTAAAAAATGTATTCTTGCCTCTAGTAACCATGAGATATCTAATCGTTTTGGTGATTTTATATTACTAACCTACACTTCTAATGTATAAAGGAAATTTACTTCCTTTTGTTATTCCTAACTATCCCTAACTTTGATACAACTTAGAACGGTATCCATATTCACTGTTAATGTTTATTTTATTTTTATCTATTCAAAAAATCTTTTTATCACTATGAACATCCTTATTCTTACCATTATACAAAATTGAAAATTGTTTGTTTCATATTTTGGGTTTTCGTGTGTAAATATCTAATTTCATCTGTCTCAATATTTTTACACACACTGAACATAACTGTGGTCTTTTTGTAGGTTATGTATCATTACGCTATTGGTATTGGTATATTGGTATACGCATATGGGTACTGAACCATGAAAAAAATACATAGTTTGGATAAATTATTCTTTTTAACAACATTTTTCAATTTACGTACTATACAGTTTCTTTCGTAGGTAAAACCAGTTATAGTATTTCCATATAAACGATAGATTTACTCATATCTTAAAAATAACAGCGATTATAACATCGTAAAATGGACTTAGATAGACCCTATGGCTTTAATGAAAATTTAATCCAAAAACTTTCACAATCGGCGCTTCAGAATTGTATTGGCCGTAATTAATTTTAACGTCAAAAGCGCCACCTTCCGGTCGGAAACAAAGCGTTGGAACATCGGCCATCAATCATTCGCTTTGTTCTTTGAAACTCGAAGAAATTGTAACTTTATCAACTGTGAACTCGCTATTGTCTTGCCAATTGTCTTCGGTACTCCGAAGTTCATCGGGAGGTTTTTTCCGATTTTCAGCTTCAACGATTTCAGACATTCTCTTGTGTTTTACATCGTATCTCAGTGTAAAATTATCTATATAAATATGTATTTACGTATATTTTTCTATGTTTATCTTTTGTCTGGGTACCATATAGCAGATTCGGTATAATTTGAGATTAAATGGATGTGTCATATGTCCTAAAATAGTTTTTTGTAACATTGGTTTCCCTTATCTTTCTCATTTAATATTTACAGAGCATTTAAGTTATCTTAATTACACTGTAATAAAAATCCTTGTTCCATTTCGAAATCCGCTAAAATGCAAATGCTAGTTTGCACTAGTGTCTGTAATTGTTAACCACGGAAGAGTTATTTTCAACATGCTTTTAATAGCTTCACTCATATATATGTTTGTAACGGATACTTTGAACACGATTTGACGTGCTTCCGGATTAATTTGAAACCTTCCATACTTATCAAGGACCAATGACAATACAATAATATAAAAAAATAAAAAATAATAATAAAAAATAAATAAAAAATAGGCTTTTATAAAAAGTCCAACTAAAAAGTTGAAAATAAGAAAAAAATTGCAATATAAAAAAGGGTGATGTGCACGGTGTCAATAGATCACTGCAAAAGAACCCCATGCTTTTTATTACATTGCAACACATTTTTTCCATTATTTATTAGTACAACCGACGTAAACTTAACATTTAAAGCAAATATGCTTTGTTCAAGAATATCCCGTCGCAAAGTGTGCAACGAAATCAGCTTACAAGCGCGAAATAATCCTTAGGGCTGCCGTGCGCGCGTGTACCAGGAAAGCTCACGAATTTCTTAGCAAGTTTGTTTTATGCGCGGTGCGATCCAGCCGCGCGACAATGTTTTGCTTTTAGCTAATAATCCGGTAGTACTGCAACCTCTGTAGTGATGTACTAAGACGACCTATTTAGGTATTCGAATACTCGTAAAATAATCGAGTCGGAGTCACCGACTCCATTTAATACTCGAATCCTAGAGCAGGTTCAAAAAAATATTTATATTTGAATACTTGGACTAATGTTTGTGATTTCCTACAAAAGGAAGGAAATTAAAAATCTGAATAAGTGCATTTAAGACTAGTTCATTGATCAACTTTGTTTATTGATACATGACAAAATTAATATTATACATACAAACAACTGAAACTGTGATTCGATTTAAGTACTCGGCTTAAAACTCGAGCAGGTATGATGAAATAAATACATTGTCCTTGTAGTTTGGGACCACAACAGAACTACGGTATCTTCTACTTGTCGTAAGAAGCGACTAAAAAGAGTCTTCCGAGAGTGGCATTGGTAAGAGTGGGAGTTCCATCCCTTTCGTCTTACAGATCCTGTGCGTTTTGAGTTCCTGATGTTGTTTACAAGCACAGAAGGAGACCAACAAAGAGTTTTTTAGAAGGTGGAAATCCCACATAAAGCGCAATCGCTCCCAAGATACCGGGTACCTTTAACAGGTTATTTCCGGGCGGCAAAATAAAGAACATGAATACTTAAGATTTTACTTGGGTCCTGTTCGAGTGCTTGGATTCGAGATTCAAATACTGGTGATATAGATATTCAAACCTGGCTCAGCACGTCCCTCATTCTCGAAGCAAAAACGTGTTTGGTTCTTGGAATTTTGCGGAGAAAACAATTTTTGAGAACAAAAATATATCGTCAGTCTATATTTTCGTGTTAACCAGGTGCATAAAATTTGTAAAACTATGAAATTATGCGATATCCAGTTTAAAAAGGATAAAAGGGCGGCTAAAATTAGTTTTTTATAGAAATTAGGTACACTATTAGAATATAAATAGAACGAGAGGAAAATATACTTTTCCAAGTTTTTTTTATTTACTTGTTTGTATATTTCTTCGCAAATTACATACAAAACTGTATAATCGATTGAATTTGTTATTTTACCATATGATCACACAAGATAAATTTTAAAAAATTGCCATTCAGCTTAACTCTTATATGTACATATAGCACGGGCCACCATATGTGCTAGAGATCAATAAAGACGGTTCTTTTTGGCATGCAGCATTTTAACAACAAAAGTGATATCAAATAAATGTATGAATTGAATGATATAACGATTTTTACTAATAAATATACGAGAACGTAGCTACAGGCGGAATCTCGTAATTATTAAAATTGTAACACATGATTCTGTGAGCGTATTTATTAGCGTTGTGGTGCGGTCTGACATTGTTTTGCTCTCAGCCAATAACCCGGTATGGCGCTAGAGACATGTTTGTGAATGTTTCATAGAATACGTAATATATTTTGTGGAGGGTGATCTTTATTGTACCAAACATAAAGAAGGCTAAAGAACTTCATGCGCTTGTGTCCTGTTGGAACGAAATTTCTTGTTATTTATTTAAAGATGTAAAGATATTTCGTGATTCTGTTCTACAGTTTTCTGCCTCTCTACAATATAATAACGTTATAATACATATTAATATGTATCGGGTACTTACGATGAACGATTTTTAATTGCCGATACTTTGAAACAGTTGCATGACCACGGGTAAACTCAAAATAATCTCGGTAATTAAATTCGTCATTCGTGAGTACCCGGAACATAGTCAAATGTATTAATTCCGCGATGATATTAGTTTAAAATCTAATATCAAAATACTTGAGCTGGAATATTGATACAATACAATACTAACGGCTCTACCACCTTTTGATTATTTTATTCCAATAAAGCTTTATATTCTGATTCAAATATCGGAAAACATATTCACTTATTTTCAAAATTAGACTGGATAACCTTACTAGTAGGTCTACATAGAAGCATTGAAAGAAATCTACAGCAATTTGACTTAGAAAAGAATGGCCACAAAACCGCTTGTTTTCCCATACTCTTCCATAAAACACGCTGCAACAAATACAATCTGAGTTAACAGTGACCGCACCAAAGGTTTTACAACTTATAAATTTCAAAGGGCTGCCAATAGCTCCGGAAACAAAGTGAGCTATAAATTGTGAATAATTCCGCCTTCCGTAAAGTTCTCCACGTTTTGAAGATGTTCCAATGTTTTAGTATTGTTTTATCGATTTTGTTCTTTATAAAATGGAGTGCAGATAGACCCGTAGTATGATTACTGTATGTTAATGTTAACGAGGGTAACTCTATATTGCCTCCTCATATTAGTGAATACAAACTTCATCTAGAAATGAGTTACTATTTAGGGCTAAGAAAATTAAAAGGTCATTTTTGTATAATTTTATGTGTGTACTATAAATTATATCGATAATTACAAAAAATGATCTTTACAAAAAAATTCGTAAAATAAGGATGGACGCAAGGCTATTATAGAGTGTAAATGAGAATATATATAACCTGTATAGCTCCGTAAATAATTTAGCTTGACCAATTGCATTACAAAAAAATATTGAATGGCTCGCTAATAAGATCAACTTATTTCCTTTTAGTGCATATACCAAAGAACAAGCTTATAGTCATAAGGTAGGTCTTGACAAAATTATTTGTAAAATCAAAGTGGAGCCAAATATTCACAGAATGTAAACGGGAACATGTTTGTTTGAGTCGCTTTGTCTTGTATTTGGGCGCAAGCTGTCGCAAAGCAAACAGATGCTAGAAGAAGCTTGTTACTTTCGTGAATTTATAACACAATATGTTATTTCAGAATACGCCCAATAGCTAAATAGCAGAACAAACTTATAACTCTACTCACAATAGCCGAGTAAAATAAATAAGGATAACTTTATTCTCTTTAAAAATTAAAAAAAATATATTTATTTATTAACCTTGTTAAAATACAAGCTATTCGCTAATTTAGTAACAGCTTTTTTATACAGATTAGCCTAACGAAAAGGCAGAACGGTCATTTGATGGAAAGCAGTCACGGCGTCCCATAGACATTTGCAACACCAGAGAAATCGCCGCAACGTCGGCTTTAAAGAAAAGCTGTTTGCATCTTTTTGAAAGGCCCCATGTCATAGCATTTAGGAAATATTTCAGTAGGAAATTCGTTCCACATATTGAACGTACGTGGTAGAAACGAACGCCCATGCGTATTATAATTGTTTCATTAATTACACTTAAGAAACACCAGCATTTGTTTTCCGTTACAAAGATTTTATTCCGTTAACATACATACACTTAGCAAGTGTCAAGGATACAAAGTAAAATCAGTACATCTGCTTTGAGTTAGAAAATCTGAAATATCTCGAAATTTTGAAGACCACGGGAACGAATTCGAGGACAGCAACTACTACCAATAGGCATTTAAATTAAAAATACGTGCGTGCTAGGTATTCGAAGCCGGGACCCCCATGTGAGTAAACCTCAACCAGAGCTACAACTGCAGGCTCGCTCAATTAAACCTCTTAAACGTATAAACAAAGTCTTAACATCCTTAAGATCGGTTTCACGTCTAATCAATGTCGGGCGGTTTTTTATTAATCCAGCAAAATCACCTTCATAACACGAACAAAAAGATTCGCCTATCAAGCAACGTTGCTGTTTTTGCTGCCCCTACCATTACACTCTATCATCATTATGTTAATACGGTGATATTATACACTCGATGCGGCTTGAGTAAATTATTATGTCGGTATTGTAAAGTGGTGTGGTATGAAAAAAGGTTATAGAAAAAACTGAAAGAAACCGGTTTACAGACCACCCTTTGAGTGTTCGTTACAAGTCATAAATCTTATACAACTGCAACTTTTTTAAGTCCCAATGAGCACGGATTTATCTTAAAACTGATGTTTGATATGACTCTACCCTACAGTTCCAATGCCGATCGTCGATAAAGTGTATACATATTTTAAAGGTGGGAGAACTATAGTTCGACCGGGGAGGTATAACCGCCGCTCTCATAATCCACCGTAAAGCTTTACTTGTGTTTCGGTTGGAAAACTACGGTTACCGGCTACACTTTGAAGCGAAGCGACCATCTTAGTCTCAGGAGTAGCAACGCATCTATGTTCGAGCTCAGATAGGATTTCAGTCATGTTTGTACATGGAAGTCTATGGGATGCGACTACTTACCATCAGGTGGCTTGCATGCTCGTTTGCTACTCTTCTCGCATGTAAGGTTGCAAGGGAAAAATTACAGGAGTTCGACCGCGGAGGTACCTACGCGTCTTTATAATGCACCATAAAAGAGTTCTTGAGTTCATGAGGCTGGTAAGTAGTAACGCCTTTATCATGCAACAGCCAGGACTTTTGTCTTGTTTGAGGTGAACATATACATGGGCTACAGAGATAATTTAAGATTATTTTTTATTTTGCTACTTTTCCAACTTATAAAGATATCTTCCTAGTCAACTTAATACACGTCCTATAAATTGCCACCGCTAATTTTTCCGATTTAACTTCGAGATGTATCCGAGTAACTATAGTAAGAATTTCTTAATCCCCGGTGAGCGAGCTGTTCGAGAAACTCATTAACTGGGATATAAAAAGGTTTTATTACATGCAAGCCTTTACTCGCAACGTCGTGGCTTGTCTATTGACTGGGAGCCTTTTGGCGTCATTTGCCGATTATCTCAAAAGAGGACTATGAGAGGCCTTAAGCATACTCCACTTCTTCTCCAACAATTGTATCTTCTACATCTCCCACTGGGGATAGCTCTCCCCATAGCTTTTCCATTCTATCCTATTTTTTGGCTTTTTTATACGCGAAATTTTCAGCATTCGTTATCTCTTAGCTAAAAATGTGTCTAACTTAAACAATACAAGTCTGAAGGGTAGCTTAAATATTGTCCTGATCCCAAATAACCCGACTTGGTTATAGCAAAATTTGTAGATATTCCAGAATACGAAAACCTTCGTCCTCATCAAACGTTTATTACAGCCGAATTAGAAGGTAAGGCTTTGTACATATTCGTCCAAAAGGATGTCTTAATAATCAATGGAACAGGAAGCACTATGACTAAATTGATTTTTAAAATGCACATACGTATTCAATAAATTCAAATGAGTATTTATCTGTGAATGATCATCTAGGATTTCAGTATGACTTTTTATGTACTCGTAATTAGGTAATATTTTAATATAATTAGGTAATATTTATTTCTCCCATTTCTTGTGAACAAATGAACTTTTGACAGGACTTTTTCGTAATGATAGGCCTAAGGATACAATATTCTCAACACTGATTTGAGAAACTACTGTGATTAATTAAAAGAAATACTTTACAGCAAGTTTCGACTTTCAATTATAGTTTGACACTAATTTATATTAATACAATTTTAACTTTCTATTATGTTTAAATACTTTAACAAGTAAATTTAGAATACGTTTGATTTTGAATTTAATCTAGGAATTTTAATTTTGTTATACTCTAAAACCTTATTTCTATGTTCCAGCAAAGAAATAACACTGGCATACTATAATTACAATGAAAATAAAAGTTATTGTATGAATTTTCAAACGCATGATTCATATCTCGCATAGCGCGGGAAAACGGCCAGAAATCTTGCCACCATGTCACATGGACACGGACTCCTATTAGATGGATCCGATTAATATTTATTATAATTAATTAAGATATTCCATGTTAGATTTGCAATTATTATTATCGTAAATCAAATTTATTCTTAAAAGAAAAATGTGGTCATATTTGTATATATACTCGTAAAAGACTCCTTCAAGTCGTGATACCAAACTTTTAACATCAAAAATTGCTCTATTCATCCAAATTGCAGGTGCAGTCTCAAAAGATGCCTTCCTTTACCGGAAATTATATTGCTGTACGCCGGCACAACCTCCTCCAGACCGGAAGACGTTAGTACCTCGCTAGGTAGTGAAATAAAAAGTTTTCACGAAACTCCTTTTCCTGGAAAAATATAATACGTCTACTTTCCGGAAGTGAGATCGTTTCTTATCTTTTATAAGTCAAG
>DWON01003721.1:0-17511 GCA_018251015.1 Phocides pigmalion okeechobee | reverse complement strand
GCCGCTCCGAGCGAGCTCTAACGGCTCTACCACCTGCTGTACAGTACTTGGCATAACACGCTTGCGGCTTGTACACACCTGTGTTATACGTACAAATCTGTATGGATTACGGGCGAATACAAGTGCTGTGTTTACGGCGCTACAAGACTGAAAGCGGACTTTACATCTGTGTATTCGTGGCTGGACTCATGCTAAAATACAGTATTTATATGAATTGTCAGCGCATGTTCAGTCTAAAGAAAGTCTAGAAAAAAGAAAGCTCTAGTTCAGTGCCGCCTCCCGCTACGGTAATTCTAAGTAACTAACTCGATGTATAATATGAGCGTCACCGAGTGTTAACTGTAATGTTCGTTTGTTCATAGCATGATGCCAGATGGACACTGACTCCCTTATAATTGTTTAGGTTATGCTTTTACGAAATTCGTTTTAAGAAAAGAATACAAATTATGTTTTTTTTAAAGGACAAAAAAGTGTATTTGTATTCTCTCCGTCGAATAGCGACAGACAGCCTGTGCCATGTACATGTTTGTAGAGTCTACTAGAAACCAATCAAAGACTGACTTCCTGAGCTGGTGGAAAATCTTCTTCCAGTCCGCGTCCTTCTCGTCGCCCTTCAGGACGCCGTCGATCTGCTGCCGCGTGAAGTGGAAGGCGACCAGCTCGCGCCACACGCGCTGCTCCGAGCACACCGACGCCATCACGCTCCACGCTGATGACGCTGACTGGAAACAAGGAAATAGACCTTCAGGATGGCGATAGGATCAGAAGTAGTAACAATCACGATCAAAAAGGAAATAATGCAATTGTCTGAATAGTTAACAGCCTGGCCATATTCCAGTCTCACACGGAGGTCCTGGACTCGATTCCCAATAACATACATTTATCCATTTTTTTTTCAAATGTGGGAGATCTATAGTTCGACCGGGGTGGAACCACCGCCGCCCGTAAAGCATTACTTGTGTTTCGGTTGGAGAGAAGCGGTTGCCGGCTACTTTGAAACGAGGCGATCATCTCAGTCCTCAGGAGTAGCAACGTGTCTAGGTCCGAACTCAGATATAATTTCAGTCGTGTTTGTGGTTGTACGTGGATGTCTATAGGCTGCGACTACTTAACATCAGGTGGTTTGCATGCTCGATTGCTACTCTTATCATATATAAAAAAATCCAAGTTACAATTTAAATATCACTAGTATAAGTGACTCCTATTTCTGATGTCTACACCACAAATAGCACTTTTGGATAACATATTTAATTTATAGATATTTTTACTTTCGTCTATTTACTTTTTAATTATATATTTTTAGTTTACTTTGAATTATGTAAGTTTTTTGTGTCAATAAACAAATACACGCATTATTAGAAATTCGTGTACAATAATACTTACATCTAAATCCCTGTGATCCGATATCCTTAAAAGTATCTCCCTGATGCACTCCTCGGGCATATCGTGCAGTTTAGGCACTATTTCCGGACCAGGCTGAAATTAAATATTTTGAATGAATTTCCTATTGTTGTATTATTATATACTATTTGGTAGATGTAGTATGTAAAACACTATGCTTAGCTTGAATTTGCATTAAAAATGATATTTTGCAAAAGCAATAATAAAATATGATGTAAATAATAACAGATATTTGTTGAAAAAATAATTACATATTTGTTGTTATTTTTGTAGTTATATTATATACATAATATAAAATATATATAAAGTATAGAGAGGTGGCGAAGGTGACATACGCGGTAGTCACATTGTTTGCCGTCACGCCATAAAAGTCGATTTTACCTCTATAGTGAGCCGATAAATTACTAAAAAAGTTTTTCCTTGACCAGATTCCATTAGTTTTTGTACACGAATGAACCTCTCACCTCCTGTATCTGGATGCTGCTCGTGATCAAATACATTTTTCCTTTACCGGACTACAGTCGTTTACTAAAATGAGTGAAACTCACCTCCTGTATCCGGATGCTGCTCGCGATGCGGTTGATCCGCGCGATGGCGTGGTCGTGGTGTCCCCAGAGCGCGCGGCTGCCGAGCGGCCGGCCCCAGCAAGCGCGACGTTCCGCCTCCCGCAACGCTGTCAGAGCCACCACCAGCGCTCGGAGCGCGTTCAAGTTCTGCTTTGACTGTGCAACTGTTGGAGATCATCATCATCAACTTAATGCTGCCCCAATCTGCGTACTGATCTCTTAGAATGAAGTTTAGGTCATAGATCCACCGTACTGGCTAAAGGATTGGTACACTTCAAACACGTTTGACTTTATAGAAATATCTCAGACATGCAGGTTTCCTTTCACGATGTTTACCTTCAACGATGAAGTAAGTGATAAATCTTTGCGATATGAACATATAGATATCTAGTATAACTAATGTATGCTTGGTATTTCGCTACGTCATAAAATTCGTAATAACAAGATCCATAGACTACCAATAGTCTGCAGGCTCGATCAGGCAGGCAAACGATTTTACCCCTCAGGAGTAGCAACGCATTCCTGCTTAAGGTTGAATGTGGATATCCGTTGACTGTACCGATTACTTAAAATCAGGTGACCTGCATGCTCGTATTCTACTGTTCGTCGAAGTATTCTACCCCCTTCAACATAGAACGTCGGCACATACCTTGATCAGCAAGTTGTTCAAGCATGGACAGCAGTAGCTTCTGGGCAGCGCCGGGTAGGTGGGTCAGTTTCTGTCCGCCCAGCAGGAGCTCCAGGAGACCACAGATGTAGTTGAACCTTCGTACATCGCGTACGGCGGACGTGAAGTCCAAGCGGCGTACAGCTTCCGATAGGCCGTTGAACCCCGCGATCTAAGAAAAACAGACGTCTGTCTATAGAATGGTCTGAAAAGGTAGTAAGGGAATCCTGCTAAGACTTTTTTATATGAGAAGAGTAGCAAACGAGCATGCAAACTACCTGATGTTATGTAGTCGAGGCCCATAGCCATCCATATACAACTCAAACACGATCGAAATCCTATCTGAGCTTCAAAGTGTAGCCGGCAACCGCACCTTTCCATTCCAACTATAGTTCTCCCATTTTTAACGTATTTTAGGAATGAAAAACGTTTGTTGTTAGGTAAAAGGTAGAATCGGAGTTCCTAAAGATATTTTTTTATTTGGTGGACAAAACATTGTACAAAAGCAATTTGATAAAAAATTTATTATCACTACGAACTGCTAGTTTGGATCTATAAATTATTATTTCAAAGGTCTCCAAAGAAAATATCAATAAAAAACTCTAAAATACAATTAAATAAATATGTACATGCCGTTTTTATTGTTTTCGTTATATGTATATTGACGTTTTATTATATGCTATTCCTGTAAACTCATCCATCACCTTGGAATGACAGTCCTGTCAAAAACAATATATCCATTCTACAATATATTTTTTTATTATTGTGAAAAAGAAAGAAAGAAGAATGCAGGCCACCTGATGTTAAGTGGTCACTGCAGCCCATGGACAACCACGTCCAATCTCAAATAAAACAGAAGTTCTATTTAAGGATGGACGCGCATGTGTTCCTACTCTTGAGGACTAAGATGGCCGCCTCCAATAATGTGTATCCGGCAACCACGCCTCCCCAACCGAAACACAATACATGAAGAACATATTGCTTTACGGAGGGTTATGAGGGTGGCGGTGGTACCGCCCCGGACGAGCTCTAACGGCTCTACCACCTTTCTTTTTATTAAATGGGGCGCGCAATCGCGTTTAAAATTTGTGGTTTAGTTGTAAGGGTATTTTCATTTGGTGAAGGCTGTCTTCCTAAGGCTGTATTACTTATTTATTCCTATTTTATGTATTTTTTTCTTCATCAACATAATTTACACCGTTTGAAATAAGAAGTATAAAATTACAAGATACAGAAGGTAGGTGTCATTTTTTTATGTGACAATAGTAGCAAACGACCTTGCAAACCACTTGTTGTTAAGTAGTCGCAGTCCATAGACAACCACGTATAACCATAAACAAGACCGAAGTCCTATCTGAGCTCAAACGTAGATGCATTGCTACTCTTGAGGACTAAGATGGTCGCCTCGCTTTAAAATGTTGCCGGCAACCGCACCTCTCCAACTGAATTACAAGTAATGCTGTACGGTGAATAATGAGGGCGGCGGTGGTACCTTTCCGGTTGAACTATAGTTCAATAATAATCTGTAAAACAAATAATTATAGGCGAAGACTATTAGCAATGAACAAAAGCGAGTACCACATAATTATGGTTGAATTTTAATAAATTAGATGATAAAAAATTCAAAAGTAAGAACAGAATATCACTTTAATAACTTTCAAAAACAAACAGCAGGCTTTATCTTAATAATATAGTTCTAATTACTCTGATGTCAGCGATAAACATAAATTAACCACATCTTGTAATATATAAGCGAAGGAATATTGAATATAGTTTAGTACTGAAGTCAAATTGATTGATATGGCGTGGCTTGGCACTTGTATTGATGGATTGCCTCGCGAGGTAATTGGTTTGCGGACTCCCGCCCAATAAGTATCTGTTTTCATACCTAAGACACACATTTTATCATTAAGGCACTCATTATTACATCGAGTCAGCGTCAGGAAGCAGCGCTAAACTGGAGCTGTATTCTTAAAACAGAAGATTCGCCGACAATTTACATAAATATTGTATTTTTTGCATCAGTGTAGCATCCACGAATACTTAGAAGTAATTTCCACCTTCTGTTTTGTAAGGTTGTAAACACAGAACTTGTGTTCGCCCGGAGTCCATACAGATTTGTATGTATAACACAGGCCGCAAACGTGTTGCGCCAAGTAATACGGAGGGTTGTACGCCGCAGGCAAAGTGTTAAAAATCTTTTAAATCTTATGATTTTCTGTAGTATACTATGCATGTATATACAGTTACAGTCGTGAGGTTTTGCACATTGAAACGCCGAGATAATTTTTACACACACTTAGTATATTTAACGGACAGAGTACCGTCCTACCCCTTACTTGTATCTCGAATGCTCTTTAACAATCCGCTACCCCCTTTATATAGTTTTATCAGTCAAATATCGATTAATTACATTTAAAATTGCTAAATGAATACAAAAGTAAATAATGATGCTAATTAATAATTATTAATTAATTAATATTAATAACTATAATGTATAGATCAACTACAATATGCCATATCTGTTGTGGGACTATTGAGTAGTTTGTAACAATACATATAAATCATCCTCTTGAACTACTCTGTCTATTGCTGAAGACCGCATTAAAATCTGTGGCGTAATTTGGAAGATCTGAGCGTACAAACGACTGGAAGTTACTTTGTTTTATGCTATGTAAACATCGGTCATCTCTGTACTGGAATGTTGATACCTTTACTTAATAATCTAATTTAGATGGGTATTTTTTATGTAAATCTATCATACATGTCACCTAATATTAAATAGTTGCTGCAACCCTTAGTAATTCATATTCTACCTTAAGGAGGATTAAAGTCTTACCAGGTCGTGTTTTACTTTATTAAAAAGAGAGTTTTTTTACTATAGTCTATAAGTCTCATGTTTTATTTTATTATGTAAATGGTATTCACGATTACGATTTTGAATAGCCATTATTTTGAACCAGTTGCATGGTACGGCTAAACTGTCTCCTAAAGACTAAGACACCTCGCTTCAAAGTGTGCTTCTTCAACTGAATCACGAAAGTTGCTTAATGCGGATTATGATGACGACGGTGGTACCTCGCGGTTGAACTGTTCTATTATCACTTAACATCATGTCGCCTGCATGCTTATTTGCATATCTTACATGTTTTCAAATAATTAGTCCCATGTTTGACGAATCGACGCGGTCGATGACAAGTGGGCTGGTTCATATCTTACGCAGAGAAATTCAATCGCTATTCAACGCGGGTATGCGGCAAGCGTTCTTGTCACCATGCCGAATGGAAACGGATTCCCTTTAGATTATTTAGGTTATGCCTTTATTAAATATAGTTTTAAGATTTTCATTATTATAATTAAAAAGTAAGTAAATAAATTTGATAGTTTTCCCATATGTAAAAAATGCCTATCTTGTCAATTTAACCTTAATCGAATTTGGTGGAATCGGACCTTAATCACTGTTTTGCCGTAGTAAACAATTCTCTTCGTCGATAAACTGTTATTGTAAGTGCCACTTTGCCACAATATTACATTTTATCGCTACCTTTCAATAGAAATTTGGCGTCACGAACTCTATACCCTAATTTACTCTACATGACTCTACAGAAACATTATAAAGAAGTGACGGGTTGAATAAAAACGAATTTCGTGTTACGTACAAGTGGTCAACCCTGAAAATGTAACGGATGGAGTACACTAAAAGCCCCTTTTGTTTTCGTTACTCCTTAAGCCTTCATTAATGTGAGACAATTTAATAGCGAAGCGATTTTTGATTCGAATCATAACTCATTTATGAAAAAAACATTAATATATATTTATTGATTACTTTAAAGAAAAACGAAGAAAACTTGAAATATAAATATTAATAGTATTGATATAATATAATAATTAAAACTAGAGCCGTCCCGACGTTGCTATCCCGGAAAGGACTTTGTACAAGCAAAACCGCGTGAAAAACTAGTGTCCCATATTTTCAAGCATAATTTGATAGAAAAATGCTATTATTCAATTCATGAGTTTTTAGATAGAGATATAAATATAAAAATATTGTTAAATTGTTTAATTCTAATTATTTATTACTTATACTACTAGTAACTATAATTAAAAGGTTGAATATAGTGCACATGAAGGTAATTTAAGACCCTAAGACCTTTGTTTATAAATAAATTTTATATTAATTGTTGATAATTACTAAAAAGGGTTAAACCCCATGAACGGTAGTTAAATTAGACCAATAGAAATGACCAATAAATAATTGGAATTACTTCTAATATCAGACTGATAATATTGTTATTTTGCATACCTTGGTACGTGCAATATGTATAAATAATATAATGAAATTGTAAATGTTGTTGTCCCTATATTCGTCTAAATAAAATGATAAATTGATTGATCGATTGATGGATTGACTAGTTTGTGTATGTAGGTTGAGTATGCATCAACTTTGTGACGTAGCCTTCACCTGTTATTTTGGCCAACGTTGAAACAGGGCTGCAAACATTTTTACGTCGTTTTTCTTCAAGCTCTCAGAAAACTTTCTTTATGTGTAGTTTGTTTTCTTTGTTTTTATGTCAGAAGCTTTTCTTCTACACATTTTCGTTTTATTTACTAGGTTTTATTTGGCAACTAAATATAGTTTAGTAACTCTCGAGTTGGCAAAGACCGAATTTTGGTCGGCTTATAGCTTTTAAAACGACTTCGCAAATTTTATCGTTCATGTAAAACTTTAGGATATTCTTTATGTGTTGACAAAGGAATACTTATCCTCCCATAGTTTTCAAGGTGACACGTAATGACCTCTTTTTCAATAGAACAAAATTAAGATATAACTATAACCTATACCTGTAACTTCATTATGAATACATTATCTCTTATCAAATTATATTTTAAAATCTTAAAACTAAGTAAAGTAAAAGGCTACCCTAATCAATCTAAAGGGGGTCCATGCCCATGCCGCATGACGGCATTTGCATTATTGTAATTAAAATTTAAAAAATATATATATTATGTTGTTAAATATGGAATATTATTTTATTGCTTTTATCTAACTAATAATGTACCGCTTGGCTTTGAAACCTTTGGTTCATGGGGTCCGCGTGTCAAAAAAAAACTCAAACGATCACCTCCACATTTGATCGATAACTCCGACTACAAGAGGACTGGTTCATATCTCATGCGGAGTATGGCCATTGCTATTAAACGCAGGAATGCAGCTAGCTTTCTTGGAAGCATGCTTCATGGCCACGGATACTCTTTAGATTGTTTAGGTTAGGCTTTTATTACAATTAGTTTTATGATTTTCATTATTGTAAGTATGTATGTATGTCTATAATTATAATAATTAACAATAGACAGTAAAGTTCGTAATGATTCCGTTCATAATTTTAAGTGACCAATTTTTCCCTGAGTTCAAAGTAGTAGGTTACCGTGGGTAGATGTAATAGGCATCATGTGAACAGCCACATGTCGTAATTAAAAAATATATGAACATTGTATGATTTAATTAATGTCATAAATCAGTCCCATATTCTTACTTTTCATATATAAATTTTCATATTAATACGATATTAATCCTCGACTTAATATTATATATTGAAGCAAACATATGGAACAGAAATCGACTTGCTTCAATATCAGCAATCAAAATCGTTAATCGTGTGTATTGTGAAATAATTAACACATTGACATTAAATAACGAATTCAATGACGTGCTTACGTTATGTTTCTAAAGTTCAGCATTAGCTTATTTCCAAGGTAGAGTTCTCAGTATTGGTGCAGACTACGAAACTAACCACAGGCATTTTACCTACCGATCGATTGTAGATAGGTGAGCGACGAGCGATACCAAAAAAAATATCTGTTTCTCCATTTTTATGAAGGAAGAGAAGTAAGCATTATAATTAGAACAGTAGCGTGTAACGAGTACGCAAACCACTAAATATGTAGTGGTCACTGCAGCTCATGGACGCAGGCGTACAACATCAAACAGAAGTAAAATCCGACTTGACGTATGTAGATATGTTTCTATTCCTGAGGATTAACATGGTTGCCTCGCTTATTGGTGTAACCGGTAACCGCACCTCTCCAACCTAAACAAGAGTAGCTTCATGGCGGACTACAAGCGTGGCAGGGCTACCTACCTCATTGGTCTTATGTACCTATTTACTAATCGAAGCTGTAAACTGTTTTGTCAGTAGTAATTATCGTCAAAAATAATAAATGTGGTGGTCATACATCCCTGTCGAACCATACAGGTAACAATGATTATAAATATTTTCAGTCTTTAAATAATGTTTAGCTTTGTTCACTTATTGAAGATAAAAAAGTATTTTTTATGTTGAAAAAGTAGCACACAAGCATGCAGGCTACCTAACGTTAAGTGATCTCTACAGTCAATAGAGATCCACGTCCAACCTCAAACAAGGCGAAAGTCCTGCCTGGTGTCATTCATAGATCTATGAGTTGTTACTCCCGAGGTCATATCATGCATAGATGTGACGCTATTCCTGAGGTCATGTCGTGCGTAGATGTGTTGCTACCCCCAAAGTTATATCGTGCATAGATGTATTGCTACTTTCGAGGTAATGACGTACACAGATGCATTGCTACACCTAAACAGTGAGATATTCGCCTCGCTTGAACATGTAATCATTAACCACACCTCTCCAACCGAAATAAAAGAGATTTTCGGTGTATTATCAGAGCGGTAAGGTCCCGGTCTAACTGTAGTCAAACCTTGCTAAACTGAAAACATAGCTTATTCGCGGACAGCAAAACAGCGCCTTTAACCTGTTTTCAAGGCAAAACTTCTTGTACATTGGCAGACTACGAAATACAAGCGGCATTTTATTCTACACCGGTACGTTTCGAACATCACATTAACTTTATACTTTCGAAATTCAACGATAGAGGCGTATCGATTCGTGTAGTACGCGATTGATGTCACGTATGCCTTTACTTAGTACAAAACATGTTTGAGTAACTAAAGTGTTTTTGTGTTATATACATTAACCTAACGAAAAGGCAGACGGTCCATCTGATGGAAAGCAATTACCATCGCCTGTATGCAAAAACTTGTTTAAGTATCTAAAGTGATTTTTTATTTATATAAATTAGCCTAACGAAAAGGTAGATGAGCTAACCTATGGAAAGCAGTCACCGTCATCTATGGATATTTGTAACATGGCCGGCTACACTTAGAAGCGATAAGATCGTCAGTCCTCCGATCCGACTAGCTGATCTATATTCACCAACGATTGAAGTCGAACTCCATAGGTTTTATAATTGGTGGCCTCGCTAGCCCACAACTGGAGCCCATCATTGAGCAACAATAAATGAAACATAAGTAACACATATACAAAAGCCGCAAAGAAAAAGTAAATCCAAAACAAAATTTTTGGAACCAAAATGTCTTATCGGACTTAGTCCTCATCAAAGGGGTTTTAATATTTGGGAACCCTAGCTCTGAACTAGAGCCCAACATTCAGCTACACTTATTGACGTAACATTAAAAAATTCTTATTTTTACATTTGTATTCAATGTCTGAAAATTAATGTTAGTCATTTCATATAGACTTAATAGTAAATAAAAAACTTATTCAAAATATAACAATAACTTTATACAGCATTTCTATAATTTTGACAGGGTGTCTATAAATGAAACAGCATCACATAAGCGGCGGGGAGAAAAGAAATACAAACTAGAAGACTTGAAACCAAAATGTCTTATTCGACTTGTGTCCCGAACGCGTCATGGAGCAGGGTTTTATGAGCCCACATTGTTGTAACATCATATTTGCCTCCATTATGTTCCGGCACGAAATACAATTTTGCTCCTATCTTGTATAAATATAAAACACGAGGCGTCACCGATCAGAGCAACGGTGTTACTCGTCTTCTCCATTTATACATATAATAAAACTGTTTGTGGTTTGTACATTGAACATTTTAATGTGGGGCTTCTATTGGCAATCCTAGAGGCATTGTATGGGTTCAGTAAACAGCAGGATGTTCTGTTACGCCGTTGTGCACTCACTGTGACCGCTCTGTAGTCGGCAACAATAATAAATATATTATGTGACTAGCTATTTTGACTAGTATAGGTTATATGACTAGTATATAGGACTAGTTTTTGCCCGCGCAAAACTTGTCGTTACGAAATTTCATCTGTCAAGCTCTTTTTACCCACCTAGGCTTATGTGTCAATATATTGCTACATGAGCGAAATATTTTCTTTTTTCTATAATTTCTACAATGAACATGTCTCAAAAATTCATCGGGAAGAACTCGCGGTGTACAGCTAGTATGTAAATATAATGAAAACGAAGCATTACGGACCTAAGTAACGCTGTTTTGCTTGTTCATCAATATTCATGAATGCAAAGGAAAAAGTGAAAGAAGTAAACAAACAAATTTATTTACATTTATTATGTCAAAACTGGGTCCTAAATCACTTTTAGATCGACTTTTTATTTTAGTGGTAGGGTAGCAATAATAAGTAGGATAATAAATAGTCACTACAACTCATGGGCAACCTCATACAACCTCATATAATCTATCTGATATCCTACGTAGATTTCACAATAATTGTTTCACGGTAGAAATGCCATGGCGTGGTAGATAACCGGTCTACCTTACGTCTAGTTTGATTTTCTTTTTTGGTTTCCCTGTAACAACATACAACTCAAAATATATCTTTACGCTCTGATTTTTATACTATTTGTCAATTACATAAACTAACCAATGTTCCATCCATTTCTTCAGTGTTCTTTTGGACAACCTCAGACAACCTCATACATACTCGTACAATCTATTTGAGGTCCTAATGCTATAAGATGCATAGCTACTCCTGAGGACTAAGATGGTCGTCTCATTTGTAAAAGATGTATTTTGATGGATACCTTTTCCTCGAAACACGACATTTATTTCGCGCTATAAATTCTCGTGGCGTGCTAGATAATTGGTCTACCGTACGTCAAGTTCAAATATCTTTTTTGGCTTCTATATATTGACACACAACAATATATGTATTTTTACGCACTGAAATTTGTACTATTTGTGATTTACATAAACTAACCACTGCATTCCATCTTTAACAATTTCTCTGTTGAAGTCCTGAGCGTTCCTTGGTCATTGTTATGTCTCTTATCACACAAACCATGCCAACCTCCTGAGCGTTCCTTGATTTGTATTGTCTCTTTTATTAAACAAATTATACTTACCTCCTGCGGTTCTGAATCCACGAACCAGTCGATGGTGGCCGGCGGTAAGGAGTAGTCAGATGTGCAATTGATCAGTGCCTGCTCTCCCGCTTGGACTATCGTCGGCAGGCCTGTGATCAGTGGGTCGTACTCCGGAAGAACTGGGAAATAAACAAAATTTACAAAAGTAACATTTTAACGTTGATTTAATTTCATTGTCTAAATCTACCTAGACTCTAGGTCCTAGAGGATCCTCACGGCTAATGATGTCTCATTGTTGATATTTGGAACCATTGCATGGCTCGAAAAATAAGAACTGTTTCACATTAGATTCAGAGGGTGGCGATAGTACCTTCCCGGTTGAACTGTAATTCTGCCACATAGAAGTTCAAAAGGAGTTAGTTATGTAAATTTTTACTTACATCCTATACATCTACAAACTACTTCAGATAGGACTTAAATTATTGTGTCAGGGCTTAAAAATAGTAGTATTCTTTGGTTTAAATGTAAAAAATCTGAAGTTAACATTAAGGAACTTTCTTTTGGTAGTTTTTAAATAAAGTCACAACCCTCACATTTCGTTAGTTAACAAATTGACAAAGTTAATTAATTTAATATGTACCGTCATTCAAACTTTGTTTGCACAGCAGTCAGGTAAATTAATAAAACCACAAGTTTACTTGACAAATAATTTAGATATTGTCTGCCTAATTACTTTTGGGAATACTCGGCAAAAGTTACGGTAATAATGGTAGAGTGTAATGAAAATTCACATAAATTATGAGAACTAAATTTCATAACACTACTTAACATCTGTTGGTCTGTGTGCTCATTTACTACATTTTTCAAATAAAACAGCACGTAATATAATATATTTTGCATTCGACAGAGAGGTACCACTGTCACCTTCATAATCCGCCGTAAAGCAACTCTTATGTCTCGGTTGAAGAACTGCAGTTGCCGGCTCCACCAACAAGCGAGGTGATCTTAATCTCTAAGAGTAGCGACGCATGTACATTCGACAACAGATGATAACACATCAGTTCTGTATGAGAGCGGGTGTGAGAGCTCATAGGCTGCAGTGACAACATTACTTCAAGCGGCTTGCACGTTCGTTTGCTACTCATCTCATATATAAAAAATCTAACCTCCTAGTTATTAGGAGACGCTTACGCCCAGCAGCATGACAACGGGTCATATTTAGACGTTTATTTAAACAGAAATGACGGAATTATTAAGTTTTTTTTTCTATTATTTGATAAATAAACCGTAAAAACGTTTTAAATGATACCCTCAAATTGTACTTTGAACATTAGAGACCAACACTCGCTTATAAAAACGACTATTTTTTGAATATAAAAAACATAAATTTTAAGAACATATTTACCAGCCAGAGTCATGTTAGCAGACTTCCTATCAACAGCAAAGCGGGGACCTTCGCTGGACACCTCACAGATGTACTTCCCGGTGCCTCGTTCCGGCCGAACCATGATGACGCAAGACTTGGTGTCACAGGAGCTGTTGGTGATGGCAGCGGTGCTAGTGTTAAACGATCTGATCTCGGACTGGAAGAGAAAAAATATATTTGTGGATGAGTTGGTAGAACTACAGTTCGACCTGAGTGGTTTCGAGTCACCCTCATTATCCACAGTAAAACATTACTTGTGCTTCGGTTGGAGAACGAACGAAATAGGGGACGTCCTACGCCTAACCTGCAACTCATGCCCAGCGGTACTGTTAGGTCTCGTGAGGGAGGAGACGGGTAGGGATTATTCGGGTCGCGATGGAAAAGATGTGTGCTTTGGATTTTTTTGCCGACTCTTCTCCAAAATGAAACATCTTACGAGTCGGTGGTAGTTTATTGACGTTGAAAAAGAATTCTGTAAAGAATCTACTTTGAATAAATATGTTTTGATTTTGATTTTGAGAGTTACTTTTTTACCCGGTTCGAGGGGGTCAAAAACCCCCCGGGGTAGGAGTCGCGCGGCTCTACTTTGGAGAGGTGCGGTTGCTGGCTACACTTACAAGCGAGGCGATCATCTTTAGTTTTTAGAAGTAGCAACGTGTCTACACACGACGTCCAGTATGACGGTACTACTGTTGGATGTTGGACGTGGCTGTCCATGGGCTGCAGAGTCCATTTAAAATTAAATGGCCTGCACGATCGATTACTAGTTTTTTAACATAAATATATGTGTATATTTGCAATGTAGTAGAATCTTCATAACAAGAAGCTTACTTACATTTTGGTAAAAAGCTCCCAAACGAGGCGACCACCTTAGTCTTGGTCCTTAGTCCCCAGTAGTAGCAACGCACCTGTGGTAGACTTCAAGTAGGACTCTTAATTTTTACAGATGTCCATGGGCGTTAGTGACCACTTACCATCAGATCCTGTATGCTCGTTTGCTATTTTCATTAAAAAAACCTGGGGCGTGTTATTTATAACAAAAGCCAACAACCATATTAGTTTGTAAGGATTTGGTTATAGCTCTTTTCTATGTGTGTGTTGTACATATAAGAGGCGTAATCGAAGGATTTGACCGCGGAAACTATTTTTCAATAAAAGCGCCTAAGGTAAGCTAGCGGACACTCCTAGGAATTTAATTTCCGTACATTTGACGTCGTGAAAACGTTGATACAGCACACAGATATGCGGTTGTGTGCGTAGAATATTTAGTGGATAGCAAAAATTTAAATAAACGGCCTAGTGTGAGTTCACATAAAACTGTTTGCTGATAATATTTTCTTAAAAATATAAAAACCTCTGAAAATTGACAATATTTAAAAGAATATGAAAATGCTATATCTTATCATGGTCATACTTTGTTCCCGGATTGTAATAGATTGTAGAACTGAAATTTTAAGTGAATAATTTAGAGCCTCCAACGTACTGGAGGCTCGCGTGTAAATAATTTACTCGCTCGCAATAATTTCAGTAGGTCCGTCCCTAAATTTCAATTATTCAGGGCTTCAGTATTTAATCCTTCAAATTTTATGAAAAATGTGTACATGTAAATATTACTCACTAATTTTTACAATCGATTTCGTTTGCATAGAAGTTTAGCTCTGTCCACGAGCCATAAACTGGTTGGAAATACCGGCAATCAAAAAATTAATCGTGAGTAAAATGTATGAATTCCGGGATGATATTAGTTTAAATCCTATATTATAACGCCGTTTGTATCACCTCAGGGGTGGAATTTCCAAAATTCCTCTGCTAGTGCCCACTTACGCTATTTAAATAACCTATCTGTAAAATTTATTGATTCTGTCATTTGGGCTGTGCGTTGTTCTGGGGTCAGTCAGTCACCTTTCTCTTTTATATTTATAGTTTTTTTTATATAAAAAAAATCAATCACAACGAAGTCGATTGTTTTATCACATAAATACAAACGAGCATGCAAGCCACCTGATGCTAAACGGTAACTGCAATCCCAGGACACTCGCATCTCAACTCACACAGGACTATATCTTATTTAAAGTTTCGAATAGACGAGTAGTCATTTTTAATCGCAAAACTCTAACCGAAACACAAAAAATACTTCACAACTGATTTTGAGGGCACCAGTGGTACCTCTTCACGAGAGATATATGTATGTTTAAGACTTATTGAATTAAAAAATGATTCGTCTCAATAATCAAAATCAAACAATTATTGTAATTACCCAGTTAAATAATTGGATTTCCTTAATGCGTTTGCTTTCCGACAGATTTACGATTGAATTTATCGTTTTTATTGGAATTTCCAAGTCATGGATTTGGATGGTTTATTTAATCGTAATTTGCGATGTCGGCATCTTATAGGCATTATTCAAAGGTCGATACTTTTTATTAGACGATCCGTGTGGCGCAGCAGGAACTACATCCTTCTGACACTTAAAGGGTTCACGGATCGAATTAGGATCTTATCCTAATTCGATCATAACCTATCATATCTTAATGATAGGTTAGGATATACCTTTTTAGGATTGCATATTAAGCCTTGTCGGCTCTGCTTTGAGCTCTGGGGTCGGTCATCGTACTCTTTTATATATCTACGTCCGACCACAGATAGGAACCAATTCGTTTATGAATTTAAAATTAGATTTAAATATATGTATATAAGAGTTTAAATTTACTTTTGCGAATGTACGGAACGATTTAATGGTATAAATAAATATTTCCAACCTATTTAGCCCCTATAATAACCTCCGACGAAGTAGTGGTTGGACTACGAAATGAATAATTGATCAGACACTTTTACCTTTAAAATATAATGACCTTTAAACAAAGCCAAAGGTTATTCTAAAATTTCTCTATAACAAAACAATAAGGTTTTCTTAAGTCCGTAACTCACAGCGGACTATTGCGCTGAATTGTAGCACAACAAACGTAAACAATAACAAACTAATTAATCTTTAGTAATAAGACTTCACAATTATGAATAATTTATAAAATGTTAAATCGTCTAGGAGCTGACGGTCTAAAAGGTGTACAAAGATCTTGTTACATATTTAATAGGACATGATTAACAAATTAAATGATATGATGATGTTAAAAGGTGGGAGAACTGTAGCTCGACCAGGGAGATACCACCGCCGTCCTCATAATCCGCCGTAAAACATTACTTGTGTTTCGGTTGGAGATGTGCGGTTTCCGGCTACACTTTGAAGTGAGGCGACCGTCTTAGTCCTCAGGAGTAGCAACGCATGTTCGAGTCCAGATAGGATTTCAGTCGTGTTTGTGATTGTACATGGATATTTGTAGGCTGCAACTACTTACAATCAGGTGGTTTACATGCTCGTTTACTACTTTTCTCACATAAAAAAAGATAAATTAATTACTACCATTATCTCTGTAGCGCCATGCACTTATAAGATGTATATTCAATTGTGAATTATGAATAATTTATAAAACATTAAACCGTCTTAGGACTAACAGCTTAAAGGACAAGACCTTTAAAAAAGGTCTTCTTGCACATTTAATAGTGAGCAGCGACGCATGTAAGTTCGAGGCCAGATAGGATTTTATTCGTATTTGTGGTTGTACTTGGATTTCAATGGGGTACGACCACTTAACATCAGTTAGTATGCATGCTCGTTTGCTACTCTTCTCACATAAAAAAAAAATTAAATATACTTCAAAAATAAACTGCATGCACGAAAACCCGAATACATACTAAAAGTGATCTAAAATATGAAACAAGCGTATAAAAAAATCTTGTTTCATATTTTTAGATCAATTTATTGTTAGTAACGGAAAACTCTTTGTTTAATTTTTTAAAGTTCAGGACGCATACAAAAAAGGAAAATGTCTGTTTTCGTTATTGTATCTTTTTTTTAATTCTGTATAATATGTTTAAAACTAATTTAAATTAAAAAAAATCTTGGAAGTAATCTGGTAGACCACTTGATTATAGATTTTAAGACAAACGATTAGTCCCACGTTTGATTGGCACTTATGGGAACAAGAGATCTGGTTCGCATCCGCGTCCATCCTTAAATAGAACTTCTGTTCTATTTGAGGATAGACGCTGTTGGTTGTTGTAAATGTTGGTAAGATGGTCGCCGCCAATAATGTGTATCCGACAACCGCACCTCCTCAACCGAAACACAATACACGAAGAACCTGTTGCTTTACGGCGGGTTATGAGGGTGGCGGTGGTGCCAGTCAGGACGAGCTTTAGCAGCTCTACCAC
>DWON01003720.1:0-17513 GCA_018251015.1 Phocides pigmalion okeechobee | reverse complement strand
GAGGGTGGCGGTGGTACCGCCCCGAGCGAGCTCTAACGGCTCTACCACCTTTTAACCGTTTTCATTATTGTTATTTTTAAAATAATAATAATAATAATAATATAGTAAAGCTGCAAGCAGTAATAACCTAGTGGTTATGATTCCGGCTTCTCCCATGGAGTATCCGGTGTTCGAATACCTGGCTTTTCTGATTTTTATAAGTTTTCTGCATATTAGAAATTATATATGACTTTATTTGACGGGGAAAAACACATTATGAGGAAATTTTCATGCTTGGGAGTTCTTCATAAAATTCTCAAAAATGGTGAATTATGGTCTCATTCTGAGAGAAAACTGTTGTCCACCCGTGAAACAGAAATAGTTTAATGATTGAATCTAAAGCTGTATTTACCTTAGTCAAATAGTTACACAATAAGCATGAAATAAAAAGATGGTTTAAAGTAGCGCAGAGACTGCCTGATATGTACCTATATCGATTTTCTATTCCACGAGAAATGCAAACGTCGTGTCTGAATAAAAGGTAGACCGAATAAATAGTTTCAAAGCGAAATATTGCAGAGGGATACCGCCAAACCGCCAGAGATCAACCAAGAAGCCGTGTCTCAAAGTAATGCTGTTTATTGTTTCTCGTTTGACATTGAAACAATTTATTTTTAAACCCTCGATACAAAAATGGAGTTTTATAACATTGAAGTGTATGTTTCTTATATGTGGAGCCACTTGAATTGCACTACAATAATATATATGTATTGTGAAGTGGTCAAACTATGTATAGTTCAACTGTGAAGGTGCTACCACCACACCTGTTTTAGAAACAGGAGGTGCTAACATTTAAGTATTTTGTCAGAAATGTATGGTTGCCGGGTCTGTGATCCGTGATCGTCTTCCAGTGGGACACCTATTAGGTATATATGGCATTGGTTACAAATGTCATTGTAAGTTAGTAACCACTTCTTCAGAAAGACAGAAGTACAAGACAAACAACGAGAACTCTAGAGTCTAGTGGTAGAGTGGTGTGATGAGTGGGTTTGACAGGATAACAGAGCGTTATGTTGTCAGTCGCAAAGCGTGCGAATGGATGTTTAGCATAAGAAATCTATAAATAGCCGCAAACCTAGCTTTTCTCGCGCAGAGGTTGATGCTATGAAATCTCACACATACAGTCTTTCAACGGACATGTAAATCCTTTTAAGTTGGAAGTCCCAAATTTCCTTTCTTTGACCATTTTTACGCTATTATTAAGGATCTATCTGCAAAATTTCAGGATTGTAAGTTCAACAGTTTTAACAACATCTTGAGGCCTGGGTTTGCAAGACACCTTCTTCTTACACATATGTATATACACAAAAATAACTATATACTTCATTACTTCATCAACATTAAATGAAGAAGTTAATACTCCGAGAGATGCCCACACCACGGGGAAGGTAACAAAGTTCTAAGTGACGAGTAACTTTCTCTCGTTAGAATTCCATTAGGCAGTCCTTTAGATACATCGTATCACGTCATTTATGAGCATAAACAACGCTCCACGGACTTTTCTCCCTTTTGGGTGTCGAATTGGACGGTTTATCTTTACAAAAACAGTAGTTCAACCGATGTGCTATCACCATCGTACTCCAGATTCGTTGAAAAAAAATCTTGTATTTAGAATGGAGAGGGCGCTGGTCGGCTACACCTTAAAGCCAGGCCAGCCAGCCATCCCAGTCCCAGGATGATGGAATGATGTCATTTTGGGTCAATTTATGCCATCTTTTTAAATGAATATCCGGACAATGTTGATATATATAAATTATTTATTTATTTACTCATAGACAAAAAGAACGGTTTTTCACCACTTTAACTAATTGTCAACAAACAAAAAAAAAAAAACGAGAAAGAACAAAAAATATTAAACATTTTATATATACACTTGAACAAAATATCAAACAAATGAATTTATTAACAAAAATTGAAACAATAGTAGTCTGAATATCCTATCACCTATATGCAAACAGATCAGAGTGAGGGAATATATCTAACAGTGATTTAGGAGCAAATTTTATGTGAAGTATTGGACAGTTGGAGTACGCCACAGTACGGTTTGTAGGAGCTGCAATGAGTTTGTGTTACCGACCGCGCCGACAATTGTTAATTATTTAAAATCGAGTGAATTCATAGTGAAGACCTGGACTGTCGATTAAGCTCCAGAAAAATTGACGGCAGTTATTAATTGATGTTATGCTCATCTGGTCTTTAATGAGTTGTAATTGAGGCAACCCACAAGAAATGCAGTATGTTTAGTACATGGTAAATATTATGTATTAAAAATAGCTAGATTAGCCGGTTTCAGCCATTTTACTTCCACAAGAAACCAATAACCTGCTAAGACACTGGTAATACATAAGCGAAATAGTTCTTAACAAATGTAAGTAAGTAATTACAATGAATCAATCAGCGCTAACCGAAGTCATACCAATAGGTAAAAATTACTCCGAATAAAAACGAATTGCTTACTGAATGTTAGTCTGGTTAGTCAACATACGAGGCAATATACATACGTTAAATTTCCTGCATAGCTTTTGAAACGACAAGCACGTTGTGAAAATCTTATTGGTCGGGCTCGTAGCGCGCACCAAACGAATCTTTGTGATCGTGCGTTAGCGACACAACTACGACAGGCCAATAAAGGGATCGGTAGTTTTAGAAAATCTAACACCTGAACGGGCTGTGATGGCGTTCCTTTGTGCCTAGCAAAACTACGAGCGCTAAAACGAAACAGAAATTGAACGCTTTGACGCCAGGAAGTTTTTACTATGCAACAACTGCAGTAAATATCAGAAACTGCTAGAGCGTTTAAAATGCATTCAAAATAATGATTCCATGGTAATTTATTTCTTTTATTATTCATACTAACCAACAATAAGTATCAAAGTAAATTAGTAAGAAGAAATTACAGTAGGTTTAAGATTTTAAAACTTTCTAGTGGATTTAACCAAATCCTTTTAGTGTCTTATCTATCGTGAATACTTAATACATATGTTTTATCTATCGTTTGTAAAAATATGATAATTGAAAATACCATAAAGGTGTAAAATTAAGATATTATTATCGAAACTACAGAGTTTTGATCAATCCAGTGTCCGTAGAACAAGTTGTTGTCACAAAACACATTGTATCATATTTCCATTAATATTTATTCGTATTGTTACATATTTTTCAATTTGTTTCACAAAAGACTGAAATTCCACAACACTATATCATTCTGGATATTTATGACGTGTTTACCCGATGACCATCATCAATCACTTACGGGTATCGAGTGAAAAAAAATATTTTTAAATATTGTACAATATGCTACGCATGTTTGACAAATTATAGTAAATACGTCTTGATTACAGGTCAATATATTCGATTTTCAGTTGCAATTTAAACACACAGAAATATGTTTGGATATTAATAAATGATTATATAGATTTTAAACGCGTCTGCTCTCAATCACTCAATTCGAATTCAAGATACAATATGTGCCATTACAAATGGTTCGATAAAAACATTATTTTCACTGTTTACGTGTTGTAAATCTGCAAAAAGATGACGGCTCATCGATCATCCTCAAAGGCTCATAATTCACAAAGCACAAAAGAAAATAACCTTATCGAGGCTATTCACAAACAATAAAATGAATGAGAATTACCTTCGCGTCCACTTTTTAGGAGAATGTGAGAGCAATCGAAACTAGCCGACCCTTGGTCAAATTAGAATAAAAATATTGTGTTGCGTGTTGGCAATTTATTGTTGCTTTGTCTAGCTAAAAGTAATTCTTTCCACTAACATTAACAAAGCTATTATAATTATGACGTATATGGGGTTGAGTTTACGAAAGCAGTGCTTTATCGACCGCTTTAAAGCTTTCTGTAACAGTAGACGCGATACTAAACACGTATTTTAATTTTCAATAATGGGCATTTTAAATTAATTATAATAGAAGCCTAACTTTAACAATCTCAAGGGAGTCCGTACCCATGCGATGCGATTAGACGTAGGACTAATTCTTTGAAAATAATTGGCAACCGGACCCCGGGACAAAAGGTTTCAAAGCAAAGCGGAACAAACACGTAGTAACTGTTGAGTGAAACATATTTGCGCCACTTGGTTTCTTCTGCAGCCTCTGTAGCCACGACCCTCGACCGCTCGACTGTTCCGCGAAGGCGAGAAGGTGCCAAGGTATCGACGCATGTTGTGTTCCACACAAGGGCTTACCCAACTCCAATGGAATTAGTGTCAGACCATCTGGCCGCTTGCTATCATCACGTAGTATCTCCACTGGTGCTACCGAACCGAAGGGATGTCGATAATATCAAGCACCCGTTTACAGATGTATTTATGAAGTTTATTTTTTACACAAAGCCTTTGATTATTAAAACATAACATAGGACTTCTTTATTTTGTATCAATTTTCGGTAACATCTACGGAGACAGACGTAAGACAGAGTCTAGTGCTATCCTAGCCAGTTTTTAATTTGTAATAAATATATTATACACAAAAGAACGCATTACAAATGGACCCCAAAACGAGACTAGGAGATAAGCTACCTAGGATTAAACATAGATTTGTTAGAATACCTAAATAGTAACGCCTCGTTGATATGAAGTATTATAGAATAGTATACCTAGCGCCTATTATACCTGACGATTGTTTATTATAGCAATAACTTTATGTAATAATTTTATCTCACATGTGCACGCGTGGAAATTGTAATTATTGCGGTCGACATAAATTCCGTACGTGTAATAAGATTTTAGTTATTAAACCTACCCGACTTAGGTACAGAGAGGAATGAAATCAATAGACTGAAATTAGTGAAAAAATCTTCTATTTCTAACGAAAACAGTTGTTTTGTTAAACGATTCCGTCAAATATTTACGACAGATTGGGCGAGTCTCTTGAAAAATAGCTCTCTGACTAGACGTCTGTCAAGAAAACTCAAGACGCCGTTAAGGTCACGATGACAATTTGTAGCGACCGCAACCTTTTTAACGTCGTTTTCCGTCCAATGATCGATACATTTATCGACACAAAATTTGTTAGATCACGACAGGCAAACCGTTGAATAACGATTTGTTACACATTAAATAGTTTAAGCGCGTAGTTTTCTTTAATTAATGTTTAGAAAATAATCATAATCTACAGGATGGATGTTAACTCAAAATACATTTTCAAATGAAAGGCATTTTATAAGTTATTTATAAATTGCCTGCTTTAGAAAGCATCTTACATTAAAAAAGTTATTTCATAAAAATAAGTGCGGTCGGGAATTGTACGTATTCAAAAACCTTTTAGGATAAAACATATTTGATATTTCTGAGATGACGGCGTTATGAACCTAACCTTATTGATTTTACTATCGTAAAATTTGGTCCCCTCCGATGTACGAGCATAGTATATAAAGCTTTCGGCAATCACTTTAAACAATATATTTGTTATGACAAAATTTCACACAAACATCTCGTAATTTTTTGAGTAATATAGTATGGATTTCCTTGTTTTCAAAAACTTAAAAAAAATACGGATTTTCTCAAATCGATCGTATTTTAATGTCATATTTTGTAACGATCAATAAAAGTCACAAAAAGGTGGGATAAAGATCTTGGTTCAGTCAAGTTCCACACTACTGTAACGAAACCCGGGTTAATATTTAACTAGAGATGCTTTATATATATATATATATGGTGAATTGGAAAAGAGGTATCTGTTTGTACCAATGAATTAAACCTGATCCTGAAACAAACATCTCTACTAAAACAACTACGTCAAATTACGTCAAAACAAAAAATACATAAAACCGGAATTGGAATCGAACCCACAAACAGTCAGGTCATCAGAGTCGCGTGTCGTGTTACTTGCGTAACTTAATAATCTTGCCTACCGTACATAAACCACAATACATTAAGCCGTTAGTTTCTAATCAATTTCTAAACTGGAGAAAATTTACCAATTCGTACTACTAATACTACCTACTCTGTGAACAGATTTTGAAGTTTCTTTTTTATTCAAAAACGAGTGGTGCCATTTAAATTTGTGAGCATAGAACCTCTAAGAAACTGATGATTATTTTGTTTTAGTCAATTGTGGTATTTTTTTTGCGCTTCTTAAATAGTGCTTCAGAGGCACATTATAAAAACTTGGCCAAGAACGGATGACGGGTGCAATGATAAGATAATGACATATAAACGACACTCCTGTTTCAATGGAGCAATGTGGTGGAGTTTGCTCCAGACCTGTCCCAATGGTGAGTCACGCATGCCCAGCGGTGGAACATGAATGGAAAGTGTTTATTACAATTAGCGCGAATTGCTTGACGACTTGTGTTGATTGTAATCGATCTACGAAGATAAGCAATAATGAGTGCTGTCGGGGATTTGATGGATGACCACTAAAGGTAAAACATTTTAAGAAGTTGATTCTGATTTTTATCGATGATTTGATTTTTAGGCCTTCTTTGAAGCACTTGGGTTCAGACAAACATTGGAATTGTTTATATCATAAATTAATCGTATACTATCAGAAAATAAACAGATATAAAGAAAGAATATAAGAGACTGAAATTGTTTTCTTTATTTACATATATGGCGGCTGTACATTTCACTGTCAATGACGTGTTCATTTAGTTCATTTCAGTATTACAGGAAACCGTTGTGCGGAAATTAACGATTGATTCGACTTAAATAATAAAACCCTTGGTCGAAACATGGAACAAGCAAACCCAATGTCACAGGTGTGGTTATTGTGGTGCTTTAGTAAAATACTGTTTTTCAATTATTATTTTTTAAGTGAAGGTATAAGAAATTTAGTTAAAAGTAGACCTCTTACGAGAGTCTGGCATTCGTTTCGTTGCCACACAGCTTAATTTTTAACAGTTTTGAGTGTAAATATTGGAAATTAATTACTTCACCGAACACTGGCTTCACCGCTGAAAGATAATATCTTGATATACTGCATAAGAATAATTATAAAAATTTTTTTGATAGGTGGTAAAATTATAGTTTGACCGGAAAGATACTGCCGCCGTCCTCATATTCCGCCGTAAATAAACTCTTGTGTTTCGGTAGGATAGGTACAGTTTCCGGCTACACATAAAACGAGACAATCATCGTAGTCCTTTAAAGTACGAATGCACCTACGACAGGATTAACAGTTCAGTCTTCCAATCTCCGCACCTGGCCAGAGTGGCAAATTGTGACTTAACCATTCCATTCTAAGAGGAAACTTATGCATTACAATAAGACAGTAATAGATTGATCTTGGTAGGACACTTCCATGTTAAGCAAGAGCGAGCAGGCATCTTTTAGGCAAGCGTGCTGCATCCGACCGCAGCGGACTTACTGCCAGGTAGGATTGCGGTCAGACGCAAGACTATTAATATCGGCCGGGATTCAAACTTCACAATGAGAGGTCACGATCTTGAAGTACTACTATAGAGGGTGAATTTCAGTCTCCTACATCGAAATTTTGAAATTTAATTTTCCAGCCAGATACCTTTTAGTAAGCAAACAAGGTAGGTTTTTCTGAAATCAATAAAATGCTACTTGCCAATAGATTTTCTATTTTTATGTAAATGATCGTTTTGCAATGGTAAAAAGAGTTAATAGACAATCGAGTAAATTTTATAATTGAGTATAATATTAAACAATATATAAATTTTAACCACAAAGCACTCTATCAAATTTGTACTTGTATTTTAATTATAATGAAACATATCTTAAATATCAATATTAATACACAAAATTTCGTTCTTGCTCTTGAAGAATATAAAACGCAATTTTATACGTCCTGCTACATTTGTTCAATTTTCATACTACAGAGTTCGTGATGTACTGCAAAAAAGTAAATGAATAAAGTTTAAAGCCATTATAACTTCAAATGTCACGGAAACATTCGCTCGGTTGCCTTTTTATCGTTCGTTAAATTTGATGAGCATACATGTCGGTTATATAAGAATTTAAATTTTGAATAATCTCTAACTAGTACTTTTTACTTGTGAAGAGAATCTAATGTAATGCAGGCGCTATAAAGTGAAGTAGCCGTTACAGCATTTGGACAGCAACGTCTAACCTCAAGCAGAAGTGAGCTCCCATCTGAAGCCGTAATCCTAAGACGAGTAGATTCGGGCATGCTCCGGAGAACTAAAGTGGTCGCGTCGACTATAGCCGGTAAGTACTCTCGTAATCAAGAATATCCCTTTGCATAATAGCCTTTTGAAACGGCTTAAACATATTAAATGGAATTAGACAATATGCATTAGAAAAATGAATGATTTACGCAATAATATCTGGAATTTTCAATTCGGTTTGAATTCATCTTTCTGAATTTGAAGGTAGTATAAATTTTTCTTAACAATTTCTCAATATAGGTTTATATGCACTTATAATAGAAGTACGAGCATACATTTACAGTGCAAATAAGTGAACATTAAATAGTATGGAAGTTCTATCGGATATCGATCACAAATGCGCAGCTGCACATGAAGACCAATTTAGACGCTTCAAGAAAAGTATATCTACTCGTAATAGGAGGTGTACCTAAAGGGAATAAACTCATGTTAATATCAATGTCACATATTTCAATCAGAAAAATACAGCTTTATATTATTTTAAAATGTAATAAATAATAATAATACTGTAATAACGGTATCATGTAAGTTATAACAAGATTTTTTTAATAATTCTTTAAGATCAATAAAGTTAAATGTCATTAGAACTGATGGTAGAACTGTAAACCGGGGAAGTACCACCACTGTCCTCATAATCCACCGTGAAGGAAGTCCGTTGGGGAGATACGGTTGCTGTCTGTACTTACAAGCAAGGCAATTTGTTCTCAAGAGTACCAACGCACCTGCATAGGACAAGACAAGACTTCAACAGCTATTTGAAGTTATACATGAAGATCCATGTGCTGAACCGACTACTTAAAATCAGGAGGGGTTCATATACTACTTGTCACAAATAAAACAAAAGTCGATTGCGGGTAATTAAAAGGAGACCGCTAGTAACAAAATTCCTAGCCTGCCTTCATGATTAGGAGAGCATCTTAAGCAAACACTAGCGCTCGTTATCGGCAGACATTAAACCATGTCGAAAGTCCAGATTAGACTGGTTGGCCATCATCATGCGTCTCCACTAAATAGTACTGACAGCTTGGCAATGGCAGCTTGGTGGAATACTATGTTGGTCACTTTGGTTGTGGGAGAGGACCCAGGCCCAGCAGTGGAACAGAGTTTCAGGTGCTTAAAATACCATATTGTGATTTTAACTAGATATAAAGTAAGTTATATTAAAGAGATCGTAGGTTATTGTGGTAAAATGTGAGATATTTCGTATCGGGGAAATGAAATCCCTAGTGAGCGTAAGAAGTTACAATTACCATAGACCACGCACACGAAGTTGCAACCAAAAGTTAGTGGGTTAATAAGATACGTTATAGTTCCGTAATGTTAACTCTATGTTTCATTAGGGTGTTTGTTAAATACTCGTAAATCCACACTATCACACCGCTATTTTCAGAGTGTCTGAACGACTGACAAAGTGCTCTCTAGAGCATCGAGTAACACGCGATGCCACTGTTGTGGTAGACTACTAACTTTATTATCGTCACTGTCAACCCGTTAGCAACTGCTGGAAGCAGGTCTTCTCACAGAATGAAGGTTAGCCCATATTCCATTACGGTAATCAACTACGGTAAACTACACACATTTTTGGAAGCTTTATGGAAAACTCTCACGCATCTAGTTTCCTCGCAATTATTTTTTGACCGTAAAAGCAAATTACAATTCTCTGACTGAATTACATATGATGTATCTTAATATTTCTTATGCTTCTTATAATAGATGTTTCATATCAAAAGTAATGAAAGCAGGGATATTTTTACATATATTTTATATGTAAGTAACACATATTTTTTTACGAAACGTTGAAGTCACGTTTAAATTACCACACAACAGTAATATTTAAGCTTAATACATAAACGCTCTAACATTGGCGTTCAAAAGTAATCCTGTAATAAACAAAGCGGTTAACGACGTCTTCACGGTATGATCCACGAGGTCATTTAGTTTTGTGTCACTATTCAGGCCCCGTGCCGTGACAGCCAGCGTGACCCTAATTAGGGTTGCCACGCCTAAAAAATACAAAAGACGAACTATGCTTCATATTTGGTTCAACATAAAATCGTAGTCATAACTATATGCAACAAAAAATACATAAATATACTTATTTGAAATAATTACTGCCTTGTTTGTATGTATTAAGCGGAACGTTTTTATCTTCTTTACGTAATTGCGACAGTGCGTAAATTAATAGCGTCAACAATATCATCTAGGTCTAAGTCTGAAACGGACAAGCAACATAATAAATTCCAATAACAGCTAATATGTTTAATAAAAGACGCCTGGCAACCCTACACCTAATATATCAAAGTCTCTATACAACTTTTCATACTATAAGACTTCACCTCTATTTGTCTCCTTTACATTATTTCTTGATATAATACTACGTAGCTAAAATTACGTCACAATAAAATTATAATGTTTAATAGTCACTGCAGCCACGACACATTCAATCAAACATGACAATCCTATCTGATATCTAATGTCAAAAAGGATAAGATATCCAGCTTGTCAGAAATAGATGCTACCGCTTATGACTAAAACGTTGCCCTACTTGTTAGTGTAACATGACTACAACTCATTGTCAGTGTTCGGTATGTGCGTCCTTTTTGACCGTGTACGTGCAAGATTTGTAATTTCGAATTTCTCCTAACTTGATCCCTGAAAGCTATGATAAGTAGTTGACGCATTGGTAAAGCCCCTTGTTTTACAAATATTCATAAGCGACGACAATAGTTTTCCACTGAAAGTTATTTCACAGAATATTTCATTTTACAGGGTTAAATAAACCTTCGTTGTACTGCATTCTATATAATTTTGTAGCGCGGTATCTACGTTCAAACTTATCATTACCTCAATGCAACTGTTTAAATATTAACGAATGAAACCAGCGACGGGTAAATATGAAATACGGACTGAAGGTAAAAGTAAATGACAGGTGAATTAGTGTAATTGAAACAAATTACCGAGTATAATGTGCTTTGGTACTACGACTGGATAGAAAAGGTTGTTTAGTACTACTGTGTAAATACCCACTACTACGATGTAACAGTCTAAGTACAGTTTTCCCTTACTACATGGTGTTTATGTCAAAAAGTCATAGATCATCCGTAATATTATAGAAATGTTGCCTTTATAGTAATAACGATCTAAAAACTTTAAGTTTTATTAGTTGTGATATATATAAAATAGACACTTTTCAAGTGCTTTTGGAATTTACATTAGATTTAAATGTTTTATGATGTTATATATATTAATTTGTATGTCATATATTGTAAATAATAGAGTGATTGAAAATCAAACCCAAAAATATCAAATTTCGAAATAAGTTTGGTTTTCTTTCGATTCTCGAAGGGATTTCGAGCGGATTTTCGGGTCCGAAACGACACAAATCGTTCCTTATTAGCATTCATAGCAGTACTAAGATTATAGTACGCGTGTAGCGTTATACCAACGCCAACAGAACCAGTAATAAGATTGAACATCGCGCGCTTCTTTTGATCATGTTACTGCTGAAAATTAAATGTCGACTGCGAATACCGTAAATCTACTGTAGTTTATTGTAAAAAATATTCATCTAAATCATATTAAACATGTAGTTTTATAGCTATTTTTTACTATATTTTGAACTTACTTTACATAGATGTAGATATTTTAGATCTAATGGTCAAACCAAATAATGTGAATTGTTAACCAATTCTTTTGAGAATAAACGATCTTTAACCATAAAAAATCTACAAATCGATATTTTTTCAATCGGTTTAATTATCGATTGAATCAGAAGAATTGAGGAAATCTTCAAATACATATGTTTTCTTTGTTGATACAACAAAAAAAAAAAACAAAATACTACGTAATTTTAATTAAAAAACTCTTTTATTTTTTACTTATGTTATCATTCTCAAAAATACAATTTTCTTTTACATATAGTTCTGTATACCTGTATTTTCTTATTTAAATTTTACTTCAGGATAAAAATTGACTTTTCTTGTCAATTCACCAAGTTTTTCTATAAATTTAAAGGGGAATAAATTGGAAGGTTTTCTTTTCCAAATACTTTTTTTTTCAAATCTGTAAATAAAGGTCAGAGATGTATGGCAATAAACATTAAAACAACAATGAAATTGAAAAACTCTTCTTCTTTGACCTCGATTAAAAATGCTGAATAAATTGTATAAAAACTAAACCTTGATGGGGATTTTTCACTTAGAATATTTATCGAAACCATTGTATTGTTTAAAAATTAATTTAAAATTTTCATTAATAAATTCTATATTTACTTTGATACAAAGAACGAAAAAGCTATGTAACAGAAATCGAAATAAGAAATAATATTGGCTTACAATCAATATTCAATATTGAGTATATTTTGAAACATACGATGGACATGAGAATAACAAAGCGGTAATTCAGTTGACAGACTATTCCTTTTTGGTCAAGGATTGGCAAACGATAGTATCGTATTCGCCACTCGATAAAAATAATAGACTCCCACTCATCGATTCGTACAATCCACTTATTCGGACCTTTCCGTTATGATCTCTGTAAGACTGTATTGAATTCACGGGTTGAGAGGGCTTAATTCCTATAAGTGGATGTCTGTAGATACGGAAAATAATTCGTGTATTTATTCACCTACGAACTTTGAAGTGACACTTCTTGGGTGAAGTGATAAAAAATATAATCATGATGTATAAAAAATTTATCACATTTATGAGTATGTGGATTTATTAGTTAATAATAAACAATTATTAACTAGCAAACAAGCGTGCAGCCCACTAGACATTAAGTGATCGCTCTAGCAAAAATCCAAATTAAATCTAAAACAAGTGCAATAAAACTCCATTCGCACCCTTTCATATTAATTTATTTATGATTACAGCTGATACAGATTATGATTTTAAGCTAATATTATCGCGTAATTTCTATATTTTACTACCTACATACCGGGTACTCACCAGCGATGCATTTGGTTCGAATTATCGGCAATCAAGAAATAAAAAATCGTTAATCATGAGTACACGGTAAAATGATTACAGCTTGTCAACACCAGGTATTTATATTATATCTTATCTCCTTTGTTTAGTCTTTGCTTGTTAACTTCCGCTTTATCTTAAGAATGCTGTTACGTCACTTTTTCCCTTTTATATTCTCCTGTTAAGCCACTATAAAAAGAGGTAATTATACAAGTATGAAGTAGTTAGAAGAATCTCATTAAAAAAATAAATACATAATTTATTCATAACCCTTACACAAGACTAAAATCTAATGTTTGAGCTTACGTAGATGCATTGCTACTCCTGAAGTTTAAAAGGGTTGACCAGCTTACAAGTACAAGGCAATCAATAACTATACCTCTCCAACCAACACAAGAGTTGTTTAAATGAATACTGTACTTTGCCGAGTTTATGGTCGGATCCATTTTAATCAATTTTTTGCTAAAAGTTTTAAATAATAAGATATACTGAAGCACGTTCCGCACTCTCAATGATCCATTAATTTACCAGTCTCTAAATCAAACCTAAGTACGTTTAGTTATACCTACCATTGATATATACGAAACCCCTAAGGTACTCATAATATCGATCTTGCGCATAAAAAGCCGTTGTATATTCCCAAGCCACTGGCTACATCTACATTTATACATCGTTTTGAAGCAAATGCTTATTGAAATACTTTTCATTTTTTATTACTGCTATTCAAAGAAGTAATGATGTCTGATTTCTAGATACTCATGCAATTCAAATAGAGCTAATCCAATCACGTTTCAATGGATATAAATATCTGAATTTAACTCTCTAACTTTTATTGGCAAAGGCTTTAAAGTCGGAATTTAAAGCTATTAATTAAAAGAAATAACCTTTGGCTGCGGACATATATATGTGTGTGTGTGGGTGTGTGTATGTGTGTGAATAAATATCTAAATCGAAATAGGAGCACGAATATGATTCCTACCTGAAGTAAAGCAGAAATGGCCATTTTTGAGGTATTGTAGAAACACTCGGAAAAGTGACTACAAGTTTCAAACTAGTAGAATACTGTCCTAATTGCTGCTATGGTAGAAAACAGACCTATAATGTTACTATGACAATAATTATTTATAAACAATATATTTTTACACATATTAATATTATTTCTCAATCAACAAAACAAATATTTAATGTTGTTGTAGGTATTCAAGTACCATTTGTACCTACTATTCTATAATATTTATTATAGAATACTCTATAATGTTTATATATAATTTAAATATTATTATTTGCTTATGCAAATAATAATATTTAAATACATGTAAATAAAAAAACGTATCAGTATCCAATGATTCTATTCTTGATTATTTACTGCGTCATTGTATTTTTTTTTATTATGAAAGAGTAAGAAACGGGCATGCTGGCCACCTGATGTTAAGTGGTCACTGCAGTCCATGGACAACCATGTCCAATCTCAAATAGAATACAAGTTCTATTTAAGGATGGACGCGGTTGCGTTCCTACTCTTGAGGACTAAGATGGTCGCCTCCAATAATGTGTATCCGGCAATAAATATTTCATATAGAAACTACAGATTTTGTAATACAAATATATATAAATTATTCAATAAATAACTTCGGATTTATGATGCATGTTATTAATTGTTAAATTTTTTCTACTATATAATAAATCTGCACATAATTTTAAACTCGTAGATAGTTTAAATTAAGAAAAATATTTTTAACCCAATCTGGAATTAGTGAAGGGACTTTTTAAATTGTTTTATCTACTTTATAAAAAATCTGTGAATTATTTTAAACTTGTAACTAGTTTGAGTAAAGAAAAATATTTTAACACAGTCTGAAACTAGTGAAGTGCCATTGGAATGAACCGACTACTCAAGCGCTCTTCAATTAATGACAATCACCTGGAAAAAGTCGTTAAATGTAATAAAGATTGTTAAACCCTTTTACAATAAGGTCTTACACCTTAATAGGTCACATACTTATGACTCTAATTAAAAATTGAAAAATTAATTGGGAAGTTTACTAATATAAGGGATACTCATAAAAATATTAAAAACTTATCCGAAATCAGTCCGAATTCAGTTCTTTAAGATATAATATTAAAAATCGATACACCTCTGTAAGAAATAACTAACAGTAAAGACCGACATCCGTCGTACATCATAGATATCTAGATTTCAAGAATACCCCACTTTTCCGACAGAGATTTGTTAAATTTACATTAAATGAAAAATAATTTACTATAATGACCTAATGGAATAACTATAATACGTAAAGTTTTGATTAACTCATACAAAATACTAAACTATGAATGAACTATATTTATTTTGAATAAATCGTAATGTAAAATTGCCTACTCACTTCACATAAGGACTGTTTTTACTGCCGGACGAACACATACTCACATACATACATCCATCCATCCATCAGCCTTTACGTGTCCACTGCTGGTCATAGGATACTCACATACACCTCAATACATATTCCTAAACACATTTATAACTATATAACGATAAAAATCCGTACTAATTTTTTCTTTCCGTACTAATCCGTACTAATTCTTAACAGTGCTCCCTTTGGCGTTACATAAATTCTTAGAAGCACATACATAGAACAACATATAAAACATACGCACCCATAAACTTACACTCACTTTATTACGGTTTATTTATGTTAAGTATCTGTCAGTTAACACAATTGTACTTTATTTGGGAAACTGAACTCCCTGCACGATAAAATAATCCAATTTAGCCTTTTATTTCAATGAAAAATGGTCTACATGCCAGATCTTTGCATTTACAATATAAATTACTTATCATCATTATATGTTAAAGGTGGTAGAGCCGTTAGAGCTCGCCCGGGGCTGTACCACCGTCACCCTCACAACCCGCCGTAAAGCAACATGTTCTTCATGTATTGTGTGTTGTTTGGGAAGGTGTGGTTTCCGGACACACATTATTAAAGGCGACCATCTTAGTCCTCAAGAGTAGGAATGCATCCGCGTCCGTCCTTAAATAGAACTTCTGTTCGGCTTGGGATCGGACGTGGTTGAACCATGGGCTGCAGTGATCACTTAACATCAGGTGGCCTGCATGCCCATTTCTTACTCTTTCACAATAAAAAAAAATCCGAACTAAGCTACATCGACGCGTGTCCCGACATAACTCGTAATATCCTGTGTACATGCACTATATTTGTTATATATTATAGCCATAACACGATTCGAAGCCTCACTACGTCATACCTAAGAAAAAGAATAAAGGATTCATAAATCCTAGGGTATCGAAACTCAACCTCTCATAGTTTAAATGTTTAATTAATTATTATTGAATTAATAGAATAACATTTAAATATACGTGACTATATATTGCTTTTAGTATCGTTTTGTGTATTTTTATATGTATATAAATCGTGTGTGTATAAGTAATTACAAATAATTTAATTATTACGTATTTTTTTAGATAATGAACGTCATTGGTTTCCATTGTATATTTTACCCGTTAACGTTTATAAAAAATATGTGCCTAAACAGTGGAAGATTGACTACCTCTGCTAGATCAAACACGCCGAAGTGGCACAGATTGGGGCCACGGAACATTCATACCTAACCCTATAGGCTGCGCTATTTGTGCCTACCTCTCTATTTACGTTTATCGTAGGTGATGTTTTTGATTTCTTTTTATTGAGAAGAGTAGCAAACGGGCATGCAAACCACCTGATGTGTAAGTAGTGGCATCCCATTGACACCCACGCACAACTGTAACACTAATGAAATCCTATCTGAGCTCGAATGTACTTAGATACGTGGCTACTCCTGAGGACTAAGTTTGTCGCTTCGCTTCAAACTGTAGCCGGCAACCGCAACTTTCCAACTGAAATACAAGTAATGCTTAACGGTGGATTATGAGTGCGGCGGTGGTATCTCCCCGGTTAAACTATATCATTTTCTCATCTTTAAAACTTTGTTATAACTTTTCTAATATTTCAGTTGAATACAAACCTTGTTATCGAGGTAATTTAGTTTGAAGACGGTTAAACGAAGAAGTGGGTGTTATAAGTGTGATACGCTACTATTTCTAGTGTAAAGTAATTCTTGCGTTTTGTTCGCAATGAGTAAGCACGGGCTCACCTGTAGAAGAGGCTAACATCTCAATCCCGGAGTATCATCACATTTACGATCCTGTATATTGGGAGTTTTATTTTATAAGATGGTGATACATGACCATGGGCAACAGTAACCACTTTCTATCCGAGGAATTGTGCACTGTTTTCTCACAAAATCCAAAAAACATATATATTCACATTTACAAGTCGCAAGAGCCCTGTACTAGGTTAAGACCTGTGTTACAGGTACTCCGCTCATCCACCGAGAC
>DWON01003719.1:0-17515 GCA_018251015.1 Phocides pigmalion okeechobee | reverse complement strand
AACACAATACATGAAGAACATGTTGCTTTACGGCGGGTTATGAGGGTGGCGGTGGTACCGCCCCGGACGAGCTCTAAGGGCTCTATCACTTGTTAAATTATATAGAGCTAAGTTGAAATTGAGCACCAGCTATTGTGTTCGTAACACAAGCATTAGTATAGGAAAACTGTCACTCGCGCAGATAAGCACGGAGGTAAACGGGACATCTATGGGCGTTATTGTGAGGAGTTGTGTTGCTGAAAGGACGCTGCCTGCGTCAAGCGAAATGTCGCAAAATGTCGCCGGTATTATTACACATTCCGTTTGTATAAGCTTGTATTTTCCCCACACTACAATCTAATATGTTGATGCGTGAAGAGAAAACTTTGTATCCCTTGTTTAGTATTTTGCGCACACGTCTGAGGTTTGATATAACTAAAGTTATTTGGAGTTGTAAAATGTCGCGATTGTGGACTGTATATCTAAAGCAATCTATTGTTTTTACATTTTTCATATATATTATATTGAATATATTGACATTCTTGTTACAAGAAAAGAAGAAGGTGACAAATAATTAAAAGTATATTTCAGCTAGTATTATACAAGCAAGGACTCTAGAATGTCGATGTATCTATACTGGAACTACTTGAAAATAATTTAAATGTAGGTTACTCATTTTAAGTACACTATTTAATTTTTATCTGAATAATTCAGTAAAGTAATATTACTCTTTTGTATATTATCAGTTCCTTCGTGATTTTATAAATTATTGATGTTGTACTTTCAAACAAACTTCCTCACGCGATTTTGTGCCAATTATGTCCGATAGTAAAACTGTCTGACCGTTGAAGAAACTAAAATCGTTGTATGTGCAAATAAGCCTAGTCATCTTTGTAAGAGAAAGGCATTTGTTTCCAAATCACTAGCAGACAGACATTTTAAGGACCTTACAAAAATATACGAACAGTGTAAAAATTACTAACGCCCAATAACCGTGGGGTGTGGCATCGTATCGCTAGTTTCCGAATCATAAAACACCGCTAAATTGCCGTGATGAAGCCTTAATATACGGCTTCGGTGCATCCAACGTTAGCAGGTGCTTAGCGGTTGATTAACTTTTCGTAAGGCACTAATTAACAACATGTTCAAAGAGGATACGTATTGGGGTACGGCGATGGAAAGTAGTGCCTAATACTTGTATGTATAAACCGCATGATACTGTCTTGAAATTACTTAAATTTGGTGAAATATTTATCCTATTTGATGTCAAGTTATCACTGGAGCCCATTAACAATTAATCACAAACAAAATTAAAACAATAGCAGAGTTTGTACATAGATTCGTTACTATGCGGACTATGATAGTCAGATCACTTATATGCATGTATAGCGGGCAATCAAACCACCTAAATACAAAACACAAGAGTTGCTTCACATCGGATTATGAGGGTGTCGGTGGCACTTCCCCAGTCAAACTATAGTTGTATCAACTGTCAAGTCACTTGCTACCCTCTGCACGGCCGACACCCTAATGCTTCGTGTACATTACAACAATAGGGTTACACTCAGTACCCTAAGATGACGCTAGAAACGTAGAATTTTCAATCCACCTCATGTATATTCTCCTTTTTCCCCCTCAACGTACACAGAAACATTTCTCAATTTATGCAAAATAATGCTTTTTGCAGACATTATATTTACCCTGAATCATTGGAACACTGAGTATTTAAATGTTTTTTATGCAAGAAGAGTAGCAAACGAGCATGCAAATAACGTGATGTTAAGTAGTCGCAGCTCATAGACATCACGTACAACCACAAACACGACTGAAATCCTATCTGAGCTCGAACGTAGATACGTCGCTACTCCTGAGGAATAAGACGGTCGCCTCGCTTTAAAGTGTAGCCGGCAACCATACCATTCCAACCGAAACACAAGTAATGCATTACGATGGATTATGAGGGCGGCGATGGTACATCCCCGGTCGGACTATAGTTCTCCTACCTTTGTTGTATAAGTAAATATAAATATCGTATTTTTTTAAATTGTTTAATATTTTCGCGGTCTTACCCTTAAACGTCAGCGATATGTTCCTCAATTTACACTAATAGTATTCTTCAGTCAAAATATTATCAACAAATATGTACACGTTTTAATGCTTTCATTATTACTTAATCTGTGCGATAAGAAATTGTTCACTGCCGTAAATAGATTACGTTCGTTTAAAAATAAACAAAATGGTTCTGTATGTAATATTAAATTATTAGCGATTTTTGAAGTTAGTTTTCATAATGTATTTCAGCTTTATGTTATTTTGTTTGTGTTTATTTAACGTCAGTACGTGTTAACACTTTCCCTGCGGCTACAACACTGCTGTGTAATTCTGGGCGCGACGCGCTTGCGGCTGCTACACACCTGTGTTGTACGGACATATTTGTATGGATACGGCCGAACAAAAGTGCTGTTTTTGGGTCAACGCTACACGACTGAGGGCGGATATCACGTCTGTGTATACGTAGATGATACACAGATGTTAAAAAATACAATACTTGAGTAATTTGTCGGCGTATCTTTAATGTGCGTGAAGGAGAAGAAAGGTGGCACAGGCTTCTTTTAGTTTTATTTTTTAGGATACCTATGTCAATATACTGAGCCCCCAGACCAAGACTCGTGTGTGGAGCCACGGCGTCAAGCTCGTCCCAAAACTAAATGATAATGGTATCAATGGTTACGCTCTGATAAATAACGCAACTAAAATTTGTACTCTGATTTGTCCTAGTATGTAAGTAAGTAAAATAGGAGGCCCGTATGTGCTTCAAATGTTGGAATATACACTATAATAAATAGCACATATAACAACGTAAACGTGAAACTTTTATTTACTTTATTCATTAATTTATACGCTGTTGGCGTGTAAATTATTTGCACACACACACAATTTTTGTATTAGGTTTTGTACACATAAAATTGCACAGACACGTGTGAATGCCAATGACAGATGTGCACAAAATTTACGAATTTTGCCACTACACTAGGCTAATAATATAGGTAAACGAATGAAATATAAAATACAATGAATACAAGAATCCTATAAAAATTATACGTATACAAAAATATTTCATATATTTTTTTTTATATAACCGAGGCGACATTTACAACGCCCATGCGAGTCATGTGAATGGATTGTTATTAGAAGTATTATTAGTGGATATTTTTAAAATAAAGTCTTCAATTTTCTAGAAAAATTCTAAAAGCAAAATTAACTATTATATTAAAATAACTTTTTATTTACAGACCGATTGAAATGAAAGGCTAAATCATAAGTGAAGCGTACTGAAATACATTAGTGAAATTCGCACTAAAATCGTATAAATAAATACCCGAGGCCCAGAATAATATTTTTCTCTATAGATAATAACTATAAATAATAACTGAGAAAAAATAATTGACTGATATGTTTCAATATGTCAATTTGAATGTTTTGCATATGCCGAGCGTTCCGTTATGGCCACTATGTTTTATTTAATGCCAAAAAAAATGTAATACCCAAGCAACGCCGGTAACGCGTAAATGATAAATCGCTGTAACCCAAATTTACAAATATTTATCAAAGTAATTATCACTTATCAAATTATTATCAATTGAGTATTTTCGCCATTTCTGTATCTGTTTTGTTTTCAGTGTTTAATACGTACTTTTCCGTGATTATTGTAAACATTTATTTTCTTATTATTATTGATGTGATAGTCTAAAAGTGTATGTGTCTAGTGTATTTAATATAATAATTGCATTCCTATTATTATCATCTCATTACAGTGATTTCGATCTTTTGCGATCGCTTGACAGTTTGCGAATTGGACACGTGCCTAAATCAATCGTTCTTAGTCAATCGTTACAGGCCGGTCTTTATTATTAAAGAGTTTATTAGGTCAATTACAATAGAATAGAATTGGCAACTCTTCCGAGAATGCATACGTCTGTAGGTGTTTGTACTATTACGACAGTTGAACTGCGGTTGCGTACTTTATAATATTTAAAATGCCTGCTATAGACTGTATAGCAAAATATAATTAGAAAAAAATGCTTAAAAGTCGGTTATCGTAACTGTGATTGCTTTCTTCAGTTCCAATAAAATGTAACGCGATTAAACACAGTCAATACCGAGACCAGAGATATAGACACGATGTACAAAATTTGTGATAGATTGTATCAGTATATCAAAAATAAGCGTTAAAAGAACACAAAATAAAGAAACGGACAAAGTTTCACTTTTATGTATTAATAACAATAGGTTACTTAAAGATAACTTTGTTCAAAAAAATTACCGCCTCCTCAGTTCCGTTCCCCAATTCGAAAATTAAATCATTTTTTTAGAAGTATGCACGTTACCTTAATGATATAATTTGAAAATACATGTGTTTAGGTGTTATTAATCACCGTTAAGTGTCATGTACCATTTACGTAGCGATAATTATATTAAGTAAAGGATAAAATCGGTTAACTAAATTTTCGCCTCCTAATAATGCACTCTCCAATTCGAAAACTTAATCGTAACTTTTAGAAATAAAGTATAAAATTTCCTTGACGATATAATTTGGAAATAAATGTGTTTAGGTGGTAATAACTGCCGTTAAGTGTCATGTACCATTTACATAGCGATTATTATTGCTATTCAGCAAACGATAAGATCGGTCAACAAAATTTTCGCCACCCCAATTGTACTCCCCAACACGAAAGCTTAATCGTCGCGATAAATTTTCGCTACGGGATTTCGAATGTACATGTCAAAACCGGGAAACAGTTTTGTAAATTAATACCACCGAATTCCCCGGCGCGATTCCGTTCCGTTCGCCGCTCAGCGCCACTATCTCATTTTCCGGAACCCTATGGAAAAGCTCACAATTCCAGCGCTGAACGTAAATTTTACCGAGGATGCCGTATTTATGTATGTTCTAACGTGTACATGCGTAGCGGTCGTTGGGGAAAAGCGTGCATAGATTTAGTTTCGCAGTAGTTCACTTACATATAAGGCGGCTGCCGTACACCTCATGGGGACCTTATATAATAGTGGAATATTGTTAATTTGTATTCTTTTCGTGCGAAAATTACTTATTTCATAGACTTCAAATTTGTACATTGAGTGTCTGTACTTTAGTCATGTTATAAGCTAGGTATTATCACGGTATATTATAATGGAACCAAGTAATTACTAAAAACAATTGTAAACAATTATTTCCTTATATTATGTCGAAAGTAAGCAGTTACCAAAAAAATTGATTTCACCACCTTTTAAAGTTAATGTTTGTTAAATTACGTATTGCATTTAGGTAATATATGTAAGTATGTAACCTTATATTTCGCGGGTTCAGTGTAATAGCCCCATATCACATGAAACTCACGACTGTGCATGGTTGGGAATCCTGTGTACACTAGGACAGGCGATATTCTGTACTCTTCGTAATGTATAGAGAAAAAATCGATAAATATAGATGTTCCCAAAACTTAGGACTTCCCTCTGTGTTAGATATTACAATATAACTAGGGCGAAAGTCAAGGAAAGGTTCATATTGTGTGCGTAACAAGATATACATAGTTATCGATATTCAGTACGATTTGCTTATTTTGATTTAATGAACGCGAATTCTGCATCTGTGTCTAGTGAAAGATTAAATTTAATTAAATTCGTTACAATGTCCAGAATACTTCATCGATTTCTTTGTTACAGTCGTCTGTGAATAAATCCGTGAATTTAGCAACAGTTTTTTCGCTATATGAACAAGTGTATTTAAATATTTTTTGTCAAATTCTTACTGCGTGTATACGTAATTCTTCTCCTTGACAGCTTGACTAATTTAGATTTTTTTGTAGATGCATTTATAGTTGCCTGGATTGTTCTTAGCTATAGTAGGATCCGATAGGTATCGTTATTATAGAAATAGCCATGTCGTTTTTATTTTATTTCCGTATTTTTTCATATTTTATGAATTCTTGACATGATCCGAAATTTTCAGCCGCCTGATATCTCTCAATATTTTTAACTATTTTGTTGGTCTGCTTGGATTTCAAGACTAGCATTTACACAGTAGAAATAATAGTGCAAAATAGTATCGTATTACCACCACGGAGTCAAGAATTTACAAGCTTTTATCCGACGGGTAGTAGTAGATAATCCTTTAAGCCACTTAATCGATTAAGGGTATTTCACTAAACACGGATACAGACTATCCGTAACGGACTGAGCCAGGTTCAATGATCGATTTGTAATAAGCGTGCCCTCATTAGCATCGCCGATATCACTTGTTAAAGGAACACAATGGTCTTCCGTATTGGTTTAAGTAACTCCTTATATCTAAAGTAGGGATGTTACGGAGGTTCAGTTCTGACTCCTAAAAGTCGAAACTTCCAATGGTATTTACACGTCATTTCAGTTTCGGTTCCGAAACTTTTAAATCTGAGAATATCGAAGTCGAATTTATTTTTCAAGTAGTTTCTATTGAAAAGTCTTTGACTATTGCTTCGCATTTTGCATCGAGTCATTAGTTGTTGTATCGTGTAATGTGTGACTAAATTTATTAAGATTTAACAATGAATCTAAAAACTAGTTTTATTTGGAACAACTTCAATGCAATTTGTGCGATTATGGCGATTTATAAGAAGAAATATTCATGGAAGGGAGGTACCATTTCTTTCGTTAAACAGGCTGAATTATAAAGTTTTATATTTTATTACACCTGGTCTCTCTTACTACGTTTATTTTCAGCCTCCGTTCCCGCTTCCGATTTCGGTTCTGAAAGATTAAATTTAAAAACTCAAATATCCACTTCGGTTCCGATATCGTCACTTCAGTAACATCCCTAATCTAAAGCTACAATACGTGTATCCAGAATATAGGGGTTCTTCTTATAAGTAAGGAACGTTTCTGTGTCGTTCGTTAAAAATATTTAAAGATATTATTATGAAGGCGAAACTGTCTATAATTTTTATATAGGCAGCATCACTGTTTTGTATCCAATTTATGAAATATTATAATTGTACATATTTTCTTGCTTTATGTTAGAAGAGTTGCAAAGAAGAGTATAGGTCTTAGTATTTGCCTTTCGGTGGAAACGTGTGGTTGCCGGCTCACTTGCAAATGAGACGACTTAACACTCAGAGTAGCGACGCATCTGTGATCAACTTCAAGTGGGACTCTTGTTCCTTATGGAGTTGATTACAGATGACCATGGGCGACAGTGACCATTTACTATCAAAATGTAAAAACCATATTAACCACTATCGACTATCCACATACGTGGGTAGCAACACCCATTCAACAACGCAACACGCATACGCAATTGTCACTTCATTACCATAAAAAAGGAAACTTGTTTAAGTCGATACAGTGGGCTTCCGTCGTTTAGCTAACAGACACCAAACATGGAGTATTAACAAGGAAACTTCGCCCCACGCCCGTACACCCAGACTTCATTGTGTGCAAACAAAGGGAGCCGTGGCGCGACGCTTCGCTCATTAGAACGCCACCAAGAACGTCCCAGTGCGAGCCACTTAATGCAAAAACGTACGCCGGTACAAGATGTAATTCACTTAAGTATTCATTCGTCATACTTGTATTCTGCTGCCCAGTAAAAGTACACATATGATCAATGGATATAAACTTTTTACATTGTCGTTGTTAAACTACTATCGGTGAGGGTCGGCAAGAGCAACCACGCTAAATAAGCTATGCCGAATTTCACACTATAATTACACTTCAGCAATATAAGTATATACGTATATGTAGAGGCTTAAGGCTAAATGTCTTTGTAAATGTAAAAAATGTAAATATTTTTATTCCATATCCCATGGGAATATCCAAAAATCATTGTTCCTTTTTACATTATAAATGGAACTTTTCAAACTTCCATCTTTTGTCCTCGAGGGCTTGTGGTAGACATTACTGAGTAAGTCAATGGGTGAAATGTGAATGTAGACTCCATTTGATATCACGTATTTTATGTTGTTAGATAAATAATTCATCTTGAAGTTGTCCTTACTATTATATAAATGTGAAACGTTTATTTGTGTTTGTTTCTTTCATGCGTTGAAAACCGAATTAATGTACATCAATTTTTACATACGGAGAGCCTATATCTCTGCTTGTGTTATCGATTATGTATTATCACGTTATATTATCACGGAACCATGCAACGAAAAAGTTAACTACAGTTAAATTAAGCACTTTTTAAAGCAATACTTTTGGGATTACGGATGCATTTATTAGGAGTAAGAGGAGTAGGAATAGAGATAATTACTTTGACTTTGTAGTGACTCAAAAACTGGTTATATTTTTTAGATTTTTTTTTCATTTTATTATGTCCCAGGTACGATTAACGATTTTTGATTGCCGATATATTATATATAAATCTAAAAGGTTCTAGAGACCTCAGACTCTCTATGTTCACATATATATACTTAATAATAATACAATTACTCTTTAAATAAACAGAAGCGAAGTTTAGTAGGTACTATGACTTACAATGTAGACGATGTCTGGATCGAAGACTAGTTATTACCACATGAAGTACCTACAAATGCGGTGATTTGCAATCACGCTGCCGCAAAAAGTGAGGTCTCTGAAAGCTCTAGTGCCTACGGCTGGTAGTGCACACGTCTACAAAACGTTGCAGTCATCTCCTACTACCAGTACGATCTCACGGCGAACTCGACAATATTTATTTTAAAATTGTGAATATTTAAACAGTAACGTGAGACAGACCCAGAAATTCACATTTTTTTTATTCATATGTTATCTCCTTAAAAAAATTGTGAATGAATATCGATATTTTCGTGATTAAAACCTCGGGTCAAAGCTAATGAAAACATATAATAAAAACCAATGGATTTTTTGGCCTTATGGACTGAGTTTCGTATCTCAGTTGGAAGTCGCGTTCCGAAACTCGAAATACCGAAACTGCTGTAAATTTGAGAATATCATAGTTACAAAAAAACAGTAGCTTTGTTCTATTTTGTTTCTTTTAATTGCATTGGTTTCGAAACTAAATGCTTATCTTCATGATAACAATAAATTTCGTTAATATAATGAAGCACGGTGAAAATATTCTTCAAAGTTGTAAAAAGCATCAACATTAAAAGACCTCAATGTACTTGTTGATGCAAATTAAAGGTTTCGCTGTTGAATAGTGTCTTAATATAGCCGAGTCATAACTTAATGAGCGTAATCACATAACGTCTGTTGTAAGTAATCGAAGAGTTGCTTATTTTGCTGACTGTCGTGATTACAACATGAGATCAAGGTTCAATTATGGTTCTTTCATGGAATTAGTCTCCATTAGTCAAGTGAAAGTATATTAAACATTAATTGCATAAGTAATATTTTGAACATCACATTGGGAAACAGATGATAATTTTGGAATGATTGAACAGGTTATTTTTAATGTAGCAAAAAATCACCGCAATAAAACCTGTTTTCAAATAAAAACTGCACAATTTGTGAAATAAAAACAGACAGACTGACACTTATTATACAAACACAACCAGACGCAAAGCCTGCATCAAACATACAACGTCTCTTCAGGTTAACAAACTTCGAGTTGTTGTCGAGTTTACTTAGTAAATACTTACGCCCATGTTGCCTTGAAAGCGCCGCCCGCCCTACAGTCGAAACGCGCTCTCCGTAGGGCGTACTCGCGTGGAAGCCTCCGCAAAGTGAATCCTTCAAATACTTTCCATCTTTGGAAATTGTTTTCCTTGTTTTTATTCGGAGTAACTGACGGTAGGTGTTATTATACGATGTTTGTGACGATTTCGGAAATATTGTGTATTTGGAAAGTTTAATTTACTTCAGTTAAATATGAAAGTTTTTCGTTTTTTTTATTAATTCGTGTACACAAGCGACTGTCAATGGTGCATGTATTTAAAATTACTTTATATTCGAGTATAACGAAGTCTAAAACGAGAGTTGTGTGTTTGACTTATACATATGATCTGGTTGCGACGACGGTGTAACATTTCGAGATAAACAGTATTCCATTTTTTAAACATGATTATTTCGTGTAGTTGCTTGAAAACTTACAGTACCTTCACATAAACTGTTGCAATATTAATTGCAATAGTAGTTAAATCATTTGTATCTCAAAATTCTTGTTAAGTCGAAAACTCATTAACTCGAAATTTTTGGCATTTCCCTTGACATTCGAGCTATCGAGATTCCACTGTATCTCGCATTTTTATAAGGCCATTTCAGTTCCACTCTTGCGGATGGATCTCCTCTCAGAATTAAAACGATTAGTGACATAGTCTACCACGCTGGCCAAGTGCGCATTAGTAGACTTCGCTCTCTTTTGAGCACTATGTAAAGACTTTTTAGGTCTCTTCATTGTTGATGAACGTTTGTTTTACCCTTAAACCAAATGTAATTTTTTCATTTCATATTTTTCATTTTATAAATACTCTCAATTACTAATCGAATAAAATGATTTGATGTGTTCCACTTCGTTGGTCATCGTTTCCTAAGTCTTGATGTTAGAATTGTAAATTATCTTAGCGCAATATAGTGGAGTATGGAGTTATGATTTTCTTTATTAAACTAATTAAGGCTTTTAAAAATCATAAAAATACTTACAATTTTACCTTATACTAGCTTTGTTTACGGCTTTGCCCGCGTATAATCAATGTTACGAAATTTATATAATAAAATATATTTTTGAAACCCAATTTTGCATCCTCAGTGGTGAAATTTCTAAAATTCCTCTATTAGTGCGTACTTACATGATATGAAGAACTAATCTTCAGAATGTGGATTTTAGGTTTATTTGAGGTTAGTTAGGTTAGGTTAGTTTAGTTGAGGTTTCAGTTGTCCCTTTATCTCTGGGTCAGTCAGTCACATTCCTTCTTATATGTATATAATAGCTTAGATAGATATCGATGCATATAATGCTTGTCTTTTGCTCTTTGGTTAATACATAAGAAAAAAAGGAGAAGGCAAAAATAAAATAAGTTTGTCGTTTTGAAGATCATAATAAATGAATTTATTCTTTTGTATTCCATACTATTGTTTTGAATTTTAACCTTTTATGACACTGCAATTCCAGGCAATCAGTACGTAATTAAGTTTAAAGTGTTCATAATGTGCCGGTATTAGTGCTTTGAATGTTTACGATAGCTATAAAATTGTAATATCCGATGGATAATCCTAACACTTATTGCTTGTTAAGTGTTTAATATTATTGAGGACTTGAATTATTTGAGATAATGTAAAAACCTGTACCTACAGGTACAAGTTACGTATAGGTTAGGTTTAGTTATAGATATATATTTTGTTTTGCGTTCAGTTTACTTTTCGATATACCAGGTGGAGCGATATGTTTTTTTTTTAACTTTTGCAATATCTATACAAATAATGAAATTGTAGCTAACAAAAAAATAATATTAAATTTACTTTCGCAATATAACCGGATGTCGCGGAAATGTGCAAAAGCGTTCCCGCGGCTCCATCACGCTGGCCAAGTGCGGATTAGTAGATTCTACACGCCTTGAAAATTTTATTAAGAACTCTCAGGCGTAAAGACTTCCTCGTGAAATTTTCCTTCATAGTTAAATCAATTGATAGTTAATTTCTAATATGGACATATCGAAAAATACGGAAGTACCCGGGATTCGCATCTCAAACCAGATTTAAGATGCTAGAATTTGTCAACACGACTTTGTGCTGTTCATTACATGTGTCTTATTTAATAATATAAATATAAATTCTATGCATATTAATTTATACGCATAGATTAACATTGGAACTATGCATGTATCAAACGTTGACACACATTCGGTGTTATCAATAGGAAGCCTCTTTTCCTCCATAGCGCGGCCGTACGTGGCAATAATTACTAAGCTAACTGTATTTTTATCGACCCTCTGGTCATTACGATGCGCACACGCACTAACACGTGTTATTTGTTCTGCCTTCCTTAACGAAGCAGTACGGAGCGATTGCATAAAATTTGTATGGAGTAAAATTCTATTATACATAGCTCTGACACGAAATTAATAGGTTGATCTACAACTAGTATGCTTTAAAGAATAGGTTATAATATACTCTACCAGGGGAATGAAACAACTTTTATGTTTCGGTTGGAGATGTGTAGTTGCCGGGTACATTTCGGTTCGATTATCTTAGTCGTCAAGAGTAGTAACGCATGTACATAATACAATGTGTAAAAAATTAAAATTAATTTAATTAGCGGTAGAAACGTATTTCGACCGGGATTGTACCACTGCTATCTTCATAATCAGCATTGAAGCAACTCGTGTGTTTTGGATGAAGAGAAGCGGCTGTCGGCTAGCACTTATAAACGAGATGATCTTAGCTGTAACGAGTAGTAACGCATTTACCTATAAACTCGGAAATGTACATAATGGATTTCTGAAAATCTGTCAAATACTATATTTTTTCCGAAATAACGTTATTTATAACGTTAACCTTACATGTTGCCTTAACGTATTATATTTTTATTCGTACCCAATTTATATATATGAATCGCCCGTTTATTTTATTTTAGTAATTTTCACCTTCCAAATTTCATTTCTGAATATAGTACTAATAATCTACGAGTTAAATGTCTGTGATTTACAGCCAAGCAGGGAACACAATGTTAGTAACAAAACCCCAAAAAAATCCAAAAGATGTTCCAAAAATGTTTATTAAATATTACACCGTAATTTGTAATGATCTCCCTTAAGTTATCTTAACTTGATACGATAAAGTTAAATGTCTAGCGCTGAAATTATCAAAACAAACAAACTTCGTCGCCTGCAAAGTATTCCTAACGACGTTTGTTCCAACAATAAATTATATGCATTAAACGTCTCCAAGGATAAGGGCAGCGCCTGTGACGTCACTTTAAACAAATGTACACTTACACAATGCACAAGATACACTTCAGTTGTACACTGAACGCGACCGAAATCGAACGATGACGCTGTCACTGTCAGTGTCCGCTATCTGTAGGAACCAGAGCTTAGGACCCACACGTTCATTTTTATAGATCGATATTTTAATGATTTTAGCACTATTTTGTATTGTGACCTTTTTGTGAAGTACGTTTCGTGTATATATTAAGGATTCGGTTAAAGTGAACTTTTGATAGTGTTACGTTATTATATTGCTTCCCTGTATTTATTGTGCCAATTATTTGTAGTGTTTACCTGTTACGAGTAGATAATACACGATTGTGTTAAAATTATGGCACACAGTAAGGTGTTTTCAAAGTCCGCTGTGTTTTTGGGTTAATGACATTGTCTGAAGTGTTTTCGACGATCGCGATTGGATTTGGTGTTCGATTTGATAAGGGATTTGAATAGAACACACGATGCTGTCTATGAGACAACCCGCAGACGAGAGGCTCTTCAGCTTCAAGAGCCTGAAGGAGAAATTTGAGAAATCCAGGTATTACTTCTGATAAGGATATCAGGTTATAATGTTGATGTGTATTTGAAGAATCTATCTTAAGCTGGTGCTGCCGTGTTCGTCCTGGTAGGCACTTCCCATTTTTTGGTATTTATGTGCATAGAACAAATTGGTTGCTTACTTCACGGTTGTAGGATAACATCTCGAGAAAACCTAAGTGCAGGAAAGTTCTACATATTCTAGTTATAGTCTCGAACGCATGTGAATTCCACCAGTTCACATTTAGCCGTCGTTGTGGACTATAGACCTACTCATTCTGAGTGGAGACCCTTGCTCATTCTTGTATTAAGAATTATATTCACCGGATACGACAAGTAAGGCGACCATCTCAGTCCTTAAGAGCAGCAATGCAACTATGGACGACATCACATAGAAGCTCAGGCCTCTTTGAGATTGACTCTATAGACTCAAGTCACCAAATAATATTAGATGGTCTGCGTGCTTGCTACTCATTGAACGTGAAAAACGTATAAAAAGTGTTGCAACCAAGCTCGTTATCATTTAATGCACGAAGTGAATTAATGTTTTTATGAAATTAATTAACAAAAAGACCTTTTCAAATTCAGTAGTGCAGTAGGTCATATCTTAAAACCTTTTCGCGTAGAGAGGCTCTTTGTGCGAGCAGAAACAAATTTGCAATTTTGAATTTATTTTTATTTCATCACGGTGCATAATTGGGTCGACTCTTATTCATAGTAATAGGTCTTGAGTAGGCGCCAGCTATTTTTTTACATTTATCTTGTTTTATTTAACAGTTTAAGTATATATTTATGCAATAATTATATATTTATGCATTTGGAAGGTGGCAGAGCACCACTAGTTGTTCTGGTTTGAGTAGCCGGCAATACTGCTAAGATAAGCGAGGCAACCATCTAAGTCCTAAGAAGTAGCAACGTATATATATACACGACATCAGCCAAGACTTTCGTCTTGTTAGAGGTCTTGGTCCCTTTAGCCCATTAGGTCCAACGAACATATCCATGGACCGCAGAGACCGTTTAAAATTATATGACCTGCGCGCTCGCTTGTTACTTTTCTAACATAAAAAAGTACTTATTTCGTTTAATATGAGTTTATTCATCATAATGCACTTTATCGTCTTTATCAATCCAATATTATCCCATTGCTAAACACAGATCTCCTCTCAGAATTACGGATTGAGTCCTAGACCGCCACGCTGGCCAACTGCGGTTTAGAATCGTCCGTTTATGGCCGAAATCTTACCACTAGGTATTCTATCCAGTTTTCAATTCTAATTTACCGTTTTTTGTACGCCTTCAAGTTGATATAAAATTACCTGAATAATAATTCTATACTCTATATATTTATTTATTAATATATTTTTATATTTATTGACTTCTAGCCAAAAATATATTTTTTTACAATTTAATATTTTAGTTCATAAGAATGTTTTCTTTAAATATCTTGATTTAATAACCTTAAATGCAGTTTGAAAGATTAAGATTACTGTATAATGTTAACATTTGTATTGGACAATAGACCATAAAACTTCTAGGAATACCCTTTATCTTCTACAAAAGCTACTACGTTATCGTGGCTACGTTATAAATAACTCTTTTGTTGATAAACTAATGTCTTTAAAACAATACAGTCCTTAGTTATTATTACTTACTGGCTTTTCTCATGGTTTTACTTGCGATTATAAATACAAAGACAGGTAGAAAATAAGCAAAAAATGGCGTCTGGAGACCGACATTTTTATTTTTCTGTCAAATAAGAATTTTATTACCTAAACAAACAATTTCAATGTATGTTGATACATAATGAAATAACCTGTAAATATAAATACTTTTTACATTTTGCTATATAAAGGATACTCACGATTAAAGCCTTTAATTGCCGATATTTCGATCCAGTCGCATGGCTCGTGGTCACGGCTGTAATGTCAGCCGGCTAAATAGTATAAATTCAGCGATCATATTAGTTTAAAATCGATCAAAATTCTACTTATAATTAAGAACAATGTAATAATTAAAATTAATGTCTTTTTATTTTATATTTATTGGACACTTTATAATATTTGTTCGTTAAAGTAAGCAATAACACGTCGTATGTGTAAAGTGTACACGCCTATTACATACATAGAATACTTGTAGAAGTAAAATAGTTCATTAGTTTTGTTTTAAGCTGTTTGCGTGGTAAATATAAATAAATAAATGTATGGTGTATTGTCGACAGGGTGGGCGGGGGTGTGCAGCGCAGCGCCACCCATGCCGAAATGCCGCACCGTGGGGGCACGATCGCCGAGAGGTACGTTGTACAACAGCCACGTTTTACACCACTCAATATTTATACACTTACAATATTAATGTGTATATGGTTGTTAGAATAAGGTACATAATACAATGGGACATGTACGACAGGTACCCGAACCTAAAGAGAATACAATAAGAAAAATACTAAATGTGATATTGTTATGTTGATTGGTAGTGTACGATCGAAGCCGAAACTTCCTAGCAAGCGCCCGAAGTAAACGAATTGAGCAAATAATTATTGACATTCAATTAATTTCGAAATATTATTATTTTAAACACATTGAACGTATTTAGAAGATGCTCAGTATACAATAAATGCAAAACTTGTATTAAAAAGTTTTTTTTCTAGAGTTTTTAAACCTTCGATTTTAAAGTATTAGTTTTGAACATCGGATAATCAAGTCGGAAACCGAAATATATATCCCAGGCATATTATGAGCAGATTTTATCTATTTACATAATCCATTGATATTCCTATCAACCTAGTATCGACCCAATATGTAATTAATATTCAGCACCTATTCTTTATAATTAACACTCCTATTCTACAATTGTTACATTATGGTTTTTAAAAATATTGAAAGTTTTACTCGAAAAAGTATCCATTTAAATGTAGTTTAGTGTTTGTTTCGATCAATCGATCAGTCAATAAAAATAGGACTATAAAGTCCAAGTACTTCACGAAGTATTTATACTAATCTTCCCCACACACTCAGTGTGCTTGACTTGAGCAAAATGATAACCAAGAAGGTCATTGACGTTGTTCATTCGATTAATCGTATTCTATTTCGATATCGATGTGTCCGTCATTTATGAATAATCGAATCTCGATTGTATTAATGCCCACTTGCAAGGATTTTTTGGACCAACTTTTTATCATTGTGTTTAATTCAATCGGTTCCTTGATTAATAGTTTGCAGTGATAGCTTAGTCGTCATTTCGGTCTCTCACACGCGTGTCCGGAGTTCGAACCCCTGGTACGCTTCATTGATTTTTTGAACTTATTAACGTAATAGATGACAATTATCACTGATTTTAACAGTGACAGAAAATACTCAAGGAAAAGGTGTATGAAATATACTCGCCAGTGTGGTCTATGGCATAACACTTAATTGCATATAACTATCATATGGCATAACATCTCATCCTGAAAGACAACCTTGTCCAACTTTGTGATAAATTAGGGCCAATGATGATGACCTGTTCTTTCTTTTACTTCAATATAAATACAAGTTTGCAAAAAATAGATTGGGGCGCAGAATAAAAATCCTAGACAAGTAACGTCTTCTCTTATCGGACAAACGACTTATATTTCGAGACTGGATTTAGTATTTTTCCATCTCTTTACAGCTTGGAGTGCCTTTGTTTATGTATGTGATTGTCTGTAGGCTCCAATAACCAAATTATGGAATTATTTATTGACTTACACAGAACTCTTAAATAAATAATTTACTATGCTTTTAATATATTAACTGGAACATTTAATCCTCAATTATCGGTTAATTGGCATATTAAGCTACTTAACTGTAATAATAAATAGGATTTAACAGGACATTACCACAGTACATAATTGAGGGCGGATTAAATATTTAATCTATGATAATCCAAGTATTTTAGTGTGTCTGTAGGGATTATTTATAAGTAAACAAAATTTAAATGTATGTTTTTTTTATATTGAAAGAGTAAGAAACGGGCATGCAGGCCATCTGATGTTAAGTGATCACCGCCGCCCATGGACAACCACGTCCAATCTCAAATAGAACAGAAGTTCTATTTAAGGATGGACGCGGATGCGTTCCTAC
>DWON01003718.1:0-17516 GCA_018251015.1 Phocides pigmalion okeechobee | reverse complement strand
CCATGGGCTGCAGTGACCACTTAACATCAGGTGGCCTGCATGCCCGTTTCTTACTCTTTCACAATAAAAAAAAACTTGTGTTACTCTCAACTTTGTTTGCTTTTTAAAACATATTAAAATTATGTAAATATCAACTATATTTATTATTTTATTGTTAATATTTTAAAATAATAAGAATTGTGTCACTTTAACTTCATAAACGAGATCAAATTCTTTTTTAAAATGTTTTTTTGGGTATGTATAAAAATTCACATTTATTAGGTTCGCGGTGATTTTTTATATTAATAAGATAAGTATTACAATAACGGTAAGTGAAACATAGGGTTATTATTTTAAAAACAAATCCTTTACATATTTTTTACATAGTATAAAACAAAGTTGCTTCCGCTGTTTGTACTACGTTTAGATGTTTCAAACTTCGCGACGGATTTTATTGCGGTATTTATCAACAGACAGAGTGATTCAAGAAGTTTTGTATATACATATAACACATGTATATTCTTAGTATATGTTTAGTTTAGGCTTTAACTATAATTAGGTTTAAGATTTTCATATTTAATAGGTTCTTTAATGCAAATGTTTTCATTTCAATATAATACATGCACGCAAGGAAAAGTCGGGAATTATAAAGATTTGTACTGTGATGACGTGAACGTATCGGTGCGGAGTCGAGGTGGGTCGCTTATACATATTACTGTCATGTTTAATATATACATATAACATATTTGCTGAAACAACAAATAATATATAACATATTTTTAACAAACCCCTGTTCAAGTAACTTCTATTTTTTACTTATTTTAGTAGCGATTTTCTCATGTGAAAACAATCTTATCGTATTCCCGCAGTACCAATAGACGCAGTCCCGTAGCGCAGTGAGGATAGGCGTGGATCTCAGCAGGCGTCGTCTTGGAGTCGCAGCGCTGGTGCCCGCAGTGCTGGGCGGGATTGGGCGGAGTAGGAAGGAAATGTTGAGATTTGAAGTTTAAGTATAATTTTTAATAATATTGAGAAATATTATTAAAAATTATTAGCTTTTTCTCGCGATTTTGCTTGGCTAAAAATTGATATAATGACACATTTATACAAAAAACCATAATCAATATTACGAAATTTCTTAGAATCGTCCACCCCTTTGTGTCCTTTAAAAGTTTTTTTAATATCTTACTTCGTGAACTTAAGCTATTTAAAAACCTATTTGCAATATTTCAGAATTCTAAGTTCAGTCATTTCGGCTTTGCGTTGAACTCTGGCTCGGTCTTTGGTATTTGGTTGCAAAGTCAGTCTGCTTCCTTTTATACATAGGTACATATTGTCTATTGATCATGTGTATATCTGATGTATCACGTGTGTATGTGTGTATGTGTGTTTGTGTATGTGTTAGGATGAAGAAGAAAAGAGAATGTCACATTAGTAATTCCCGTAAAATCTGTGTAACAATCGATTATGTACTTGAAAGATTACTTGCGAAAAATTACCAAGACATTTTTGTACTTATTTCCAAATTGCAGACTTCAGTTGTATTTGTACGAATTAAGGTATTCTACATACATGGTGTTATTATAAAGAACTATTCTAATATAGAAATAAAACTGACATGAATAACATACGAACGGATAAGTAAAATAATACCATATTTAAAAAAGTTTTATTTTTCTTTTTAAAACAATATCAAGATAATGCGATTATGTTTTTTATTATGTCTAATGTTGTTATTACTAATTATTAATTTAGCTTTTGGTTTTTATCTCAACATGAAGCCAGTAGAATCTATGTTTAGTGCCTATTCTGCTGTTTGTTGCAGGTGGCAGAATTGCCGTTTGCCTGCATAGGTAGGACATACAGCCGTGAATCAACACTCGTGCGGTCGTTAGAGCAATGTGACAACTTTTAAATAGGCGACCGTCTTAGCCTTCGGAAGTGACCTGAGATAAAACTTCAATATTTGTATGTCCGTAAGTTATAGCGACTACTCAAAACCATGCATTTTATTTTGCTTTTATATGTGAGAAGAGTAGCAATCGAGCATGCAAACCACCTGATGTTAAGTAGTCGCAGCCCGTAGACATCCACGTACAGTCACAAACACGACTGAAATCCTCTCTCACCTCGAACGTAGATACGTTGCTACTCCTGAAGACTAAGATGGTTGTATCGCTTCAAAGTGTAGCCGATAACCGCAGCTCTCCAACCGCAATACAAGTAACGCTTTACGGCGGATTATACGGGCGGCGGTGGTACCTCCCCGGTACTGTGATACTCTCCCACCTTTAAAACCATGTTGGTTTACTACTTTTTTCACATAAAAAAGTCGTATTAAGTCATACTTACTTTTTATGCTACATTAAAATTGAAATATAATAAATTTAAATATATTAATCGTCCCTACGTACGTTTGATAGTATTCGAAACATGACTTATTATAACAATAAATTAAATTCTAATTCATCTAATAATACCCTACAATGTTGCTTGGCGCTTTTGTCGGCGGGGCGTCCGGCACCCTTGAAATCAGTTCTGACTTTTACACCTTTAGGAGATGGGCAGTACTGTCACGCTGTGAACGGTAGTACTGGAAGAAGGATACAATGAACTCAATCATGGGAAAAGAAGGCGTGGAATTTTGGAAAATAAGTTCCGCCTCACACCTAATTGTTAGAGAATTCGTGTTAATGTAAAAAATCAATTTAACAAGGAAATGGATATATGTGGCAATGTTATTTTAAAAAAATATGTAGGAAGTAATTTGCTTTTGGAAGTACATATATTGTAAATCACAAAATATGAGAAAAATAATCGTCATACAAGACCTTTTGTGACTTAAAAAGCCTTGATATATTACTTAGTTACTACAAACATCGCCAAAAAGGTGCAATGAGAACAATGAAAGAATAAAGACAGATATGCATATTTCTTGCCTGTTGATTAGATTAACCTTTAAAAATACTATATTTATATTAAAAGAGTAGCAAACGAGCCTACGAACCGCCAATTATTAAATAGTCGCCGTAATCTATCAGGCCTCCTTTATATTGAAAGAGTAAGAAACCACCTGATGTTAAGTGGTCACTGCAGCCCATGGACAACCACGTCCAATCTCAGATAAAACAGAAGTTCTAGTTAAAGACGGACGCGGAAGCGTTCCTACTCTTGAGGACTAAGATGGTCGCCTCCAATAATGTGTAACCCGCAACTACACCTCCCCAACCGAAACACAGTACATGAAGAACATGTTGCTTTACGATCGAACCATAGTTCTACCATCTGTGAAATACAGGGAAGCAGTACCTGTGTTTCGGTTAATGAGGTGTCGTTGCCTCGTACGATTTTACAAGAGAGGCGCTATATTATTAGCATATAGGCTTAGCAACACAGTTACGTATGAACTCAGATAAATACGAGCTTCGTCAGGACTTCAGTCCTCTTTGAAATAATATATGGATATCTGTGAGCTATAGTAATTCCTTATAAGGTGGTCTGCAAGCTCGTTTGCTACTCTTCAAACATAAAAAGGTGCTATATGATACAAAACTCTTTCTACAAACTCGATTACATATTTACAGTCGATAATTTATCTTTCTTATTAAAATTCTTATTTAAAGGTTCCGTAAAACGCTATTCATCAAATCAAAGGGCTAAATACACGTTCGTAATCCCAGCTTCCAACAACAGAGTTTTAACACCATACATCCGGGATACTCCGCCTCACAACACAAAGGATCAAATTGATCCGCCATTACTACACAAGGAATCTTCAGGTGTCAAAATTATAAAAATGGTACCCACTCACAACTTCGTCAACGTATCACATAGCAAAAAATAGTCAAGTGCGAAATGGTAGGTAGATTTGTGTTCCGTAGTTCGTATATCCTGCACCGAGTTTTTGGCTTAAATATTGCTCATTTAGTAATATATTGACAAGCAAATACAAGTGCAAAATCTTTTTATTTATTTATTTCGATTACCAACATAAGATACTGCAGATCCTTATAAGTTAGATACATTTTTATAAAATGCTAAATAATTAACTATTCCTACTATAACCATAATATACATTGACCTTAAATGAATTCATACTGCCTGTTTGAAAATTTATAATTAAATATCGCAAGGAAAAATGGCATTGCCACTAGTTTTCGTAATAAGGCAAGACATTAAATATTGATATAAATTAAGTTCCTAACTGTATAAAAAATATCAACATTTGATTCTTGTTTCTATAACATTGACAAAATGTAGATATGTACATATATTTATAGTATCCTAGTTATTATTTTCATTCATGATAACAAATATTTAATAAGTTTAACGGTTGCAATAACATATATCAGGATATTAATGTAACAATCTTCTAAATTAAAGTCGCGTTTTAACCGCTGGTAAATTAGAAAAGAATATACAAAATATTTAATAAAGAAAATTATAGATCTGATTAAAAAAACTTAAAAAAATTACCACGGATTGTAAATCATGTGATAAAAGCAAATGAAAGTGGTAAGATAGAAGTACTGAAACAGGGTTCTCCGTATCCGTTAAAGGATAATTCGTCTATTACACCAGACAAACAAACACCAGACATACGCATAGAAAGACTAATTGAGAAGATAGAAAACGGGCTAATTAAGAAACTCCTAATTTTTTGAACATTGGTAATAAAGATGTCATTAATTCTATAATAATTCAATAAGCAGATAAGATCTGCGTTCCTAATTTTGCAACGGAACGCTAAAAATAAGAGAATTACGAAAAAAATGTCACAATGGAACTAGCACGCAATCTGAGAATCCAATATCTTAGTACAATAGTTTTTATTTTTTTAACCACTTTTTGTTATTTTAGGCTCGCCTACCGGGGTATTGCGCATTCAGTGTTATGTTTAATCAGAAACCCATTGACTGGTATTATGTCTAGATGTTCGTGTTATTTTTGGAAAAATAATTGCGATTGATCTTTATTTTTGGAAATTATCTGCATTATACCTTTCTTGAAATTTTTGATCTTTGTTTGATTTCTACATTGGAATTAAAAGTAGCAAAGAGTTTGAAGGTAGGAGGACCCTATTTCGACCTGAGAGGTACCAACGCCGCCCTCATAGTCCACCGTAAGGCATTATTTGTGTTTCGGTTGGAGGGGTTCGGGTACCGGCTATACTTTGAAGCGAGGCGATCATCTTAGTCCTCAGGAGTAGCAACGTATCTACGTTTAAGCTTAGACAGTATTACAGTTGTATTTGTGGTTCTACGTGGATGTCAATGGACTGCGACTACTTAACATCACGTAGTTTGCATGCGCGTTTGTTCTCTTCGCACATAAAAAAGTTACAAAGTAAATAAGATCTAATCCCACAAAAATGATATCGGTTTAAAATAATCATAATGAAAAAACAAATATATAAAAATGTATGTGAAGTACAAAAACTACAGGCTTCCTAATCACGACTTCAGTTGACGTTTTCGTAAGACAGTTTCTGCTGAGCACGAACATGCGACTTCAAACACGATTGAACTTAAGTATAATAACTCATATCGTAAGTAAACACGTTACTACTCCTGAGAGCTATGATGATCGCCTTATTCTTACTACTTTGGAACAATGTGCTAATACTATTTATATACTAACGACAATCCGGTTCAACTTCGCTCGGGTAGTACAATTTATGATTACTTACATTATTTTTCTTTCATAAATGCATTTAGTCATTACACAATTGCAATAACCAACAATTAGAAACGTTTATTTTGAATGACGACTGAATAACTATATAGAATTTAAATATTACATTTCTCATCCAATTGACAAAAAACTTAACTTACTATTCACCGAAACCTTCGTCAAGCATCATTACGCCTATTATTGAAAACAGTGAGAAAATCCGTCCAGTACTTTTTAGTTTATCGCGAACCGACAGACATGACGTGGGATTTTGTTTTATAATATATAGAGATATATGTATGTACCATGAACCAGCACGCAGCTAGTTTAGTATTTATTATGAGAGACGTTTTAAAGTCGATAAAAATAAAAAAAATATATTTTACGAATGCATCGGCGACCGAACTCGATTCGATTGGACGCGACTCCGGCTGGCGGTGACACGCTGCATTGTCCAAACAGAAACGAGACAATCTTTCTTTCTTTCTTTTATCTTTTATCCCCCGCACAATGGCGGGTCGGCCAAGGCATTTTGGATACCTATCCCGATCAATTTTATGAAGAGCGTAGATAATTGTGTATTTATAACGGTGACGACTGTTAGAGAATCATGTTTATTTCAAATGCAGCTTAAATATTTAAACAGTTATTAGCGTATACAGAATTCCTGAACAGAATGAAATATTTTAATATGTGTGTAGCTATTAATGAAAGATACACGTATCTTTAAAAAGGTCAAAAGTTTTTAATGGAGGAAAATTCTTTAACGTAAACATAGCCCAGTGACGTCAACATCCAACCTCAAAGAGGACTAAGGTCCTGCCTGACGTCGTGCATAGATGTGTTGCTACTACTGAGGACTGAGATGGTCGCCTCGCTTGTATGTATATGTAGCCCAATTCAAGGGTATTGCAATAACATGGTCCTAATAGGTGATTAGGTGTTTCAGTATCCGTTCAATTAGCAGGATATTCACTCTTCACCAAATTACAAACAAGATATTGTGTTTGAACTTGGTATGTATTTAATAAATATTTCATTTTGATTTTTAAAAGGATTTTTAAGTCGGTTATTTCCTTTAAACTTAATTCATAATTCATAACCATGCCTATACAAATTATGAAGAATAATTTTCACATGGTCTGGAGATGGGATCAATCCGCAATACAATGTGGACCAGCTTGCTTCCTAACAATATTGAGAACTTACAAATCAAGACTAATCTCAGAATTGTACAAGCCCAAGGTCTCGATTTGCCGCCATTGTTGGCTAACGGGCATCGCATATTATCCATTCATATCATAACGTTTATAAATACGTTTCACGGGGCCATTGTGGACGTTGTCTCTCCCCGAGGATACTACGAACAAAGCGTCCTTCATAAAGCCGAGTTCACAATGCGACTCGTAACCCGTCATTTTTGTACCTATTGGCTATTTTGTGACAATAACTCTATTGTTGGCCTCCAATTGTATTGGCAGCATTGTGTCCGTAGGAATTCGCGAAACTGGAATTGTCTCAGCTAACGAACACCGCTCGGGGCTGAACGTCTCACTCCTTGAAGGATTCTTCGCCTTTTCAAGTTTTCAAAGGGAGTATGTGAGTATGTATGTGTAAACCATATGGTTGTGTTTACGCTGACCTAAAATTGTCTGTATGGACCAATTCGGATTATTTTTACTTATCATTGTTGTCAAGCTTAAAAACGGACGTAACATTAACCCTCGGACGTATCATGATACTCATAAGCACTTATTATTTATCTCATTAATACGCTTGTCAACTTGACATTTAATTTGAACACGCATGTTTTAAAATGTATCTTAAAATTGAATGGCAGTTGCACACGTATGTCGGCACATATATGTCCGTCTCTGTTGACTTTTCAAGATAGGCTATGGGAGGTAGTTATTGTAGGACAAATATAATGACCAATGTCTTAGCCACCCATTCATGCTTTCAATTGTTTGCGCCAACGTTGGTCGCCGCGCGTGATAATATTTGGTTTCCCCGCAACCTGCCTTTGTCATCTCGCCTCGTCCAGCCACTTGAGAGCAAACTCATTGTTTGTGGAAACAAGTGAAGAAGAAATTTCTGAGGTTTGTATTTTTAAATCTCTTTCGGCTCCTGTATGTTAGTGAATGGCTCCTGCTATACAAATATCACCAATTATGACGATGTCGACTGTTTGGCGTACAATTTCTTAGGACACATTTTGTTCGCTCACGATCCTTTCTTTGGTAACTCATTGTAAGTTTTTCGTGTGAAATCATACAAAAAATTGTTCGAAACTCGCAAACTTTTGCCAATTATGTTTGTATTTTACCATTTTAGAGTCGAATTTTTACTTCTTTTAATGTTTACCTCTATAAATTTGATCACTTTCACAAATTTATTTTGACTTATTTACCATTCGTTATAATGAAATCTATGTATATAGGTCTTATATAATTTATCAGTAAATATTATCGTGAGAATTTCACACACCGTCACCCTTAACTGTACGTTTTCATTCAGAAAAGGCATTAGCACGGAAAAACTAAGTCATGCGATAATCTTGGATTTATCTGTTGACAAATTTATCTTATTGATACCAAGAATTTCTATCTCATCTTTATTCACATTTAATATAGAGCACAAATTGGCATTGAACGCACTACTTCTGTTATTGTTTGTGGTTTTATTTACAATAAAATAGCACCCTTTGCTTTTATAGAATTAGCGTCCCTTGTCTTACGCGATTGTGGTCAGATAACAAAGAATTTGAAATTGGAATGTGATTTGATTCTTGTATTCCATTGTATTTATGAATTGTCTATGTTCTTTTTAACTGATTTTAATTACATATGTTTTTTTAACTATTGTCGTTTTATTTATACTTACAGTTATTGAAATATTCTATCTATTCTGTCTTCCATATCTATATGTACAGGTAATGTCTATCTATCTTTATAAGTAAGAAATTGTAACGAATCACTGTCTAAACATGTATAAGAAAATCTATTTTAGAGCCTTTACAAACGCATTGAAACCCATAAAAATATTAGCGAGAATTTTTGTCACTTTGTTTGTTTTTTCTTTAGTAATCTTAAAATTTTATCGTCGTTAATAAGAATTTAATTAACTTACGAATAATGAAATCATAACGATATTTTACACTCGCCCTTACATCAAAAACAATTCATAGCGTACTATTTCGAAACCTGCTTCACTCTTATAAAGTAGCAATTAGGGAACGCACTTAAAACTAAGATTTGTTGTAATAAAAAGAGTCTTGACTCCCAATTACTCCGCCCCGTGTTTCGAGTGCCATTACACCGAAAATTTACGACATTAATTGTACAATTATTTCTCTCCATTGTATTACATAGAACGGTAGTTAGTTTCTTTGTGGCCAGTGCGGTGACTGGCACGTGGTTGAATAAAGGACCACTTTATCGACCACTCATTACAATTTAATGGTCTTACGTTTAAAAAAGATCTTGACGTACGTAATGACGTCAAAGTTAGTTTAACGACGTCTCAACCGAAAACAGTTTCTATAGTTTAAGATATAGGTAGCTAGTTAGACGAACGTAATTGCGTTGTACAAAAGGCGTTGAAAGATTCGTTATTTAAATTTGACGGTTGGAGTGTGTCCGATAAATGGTCGACCTCGAAATCGGTTGTTCGGATTCACTGTACGTAATTACAGTCCAGTTTTTGTTTGGTCTGTGGTTCTCTGTCCACATTTCCAAACTGTTACGTCGTTGTTTCATGTTTCTTGTTTATTTTGCTTCGATTTTGTGTACTTTTCTATTTACTTTTGAATTTAATTTGATTTTCGATGGGATAATTATGATTGTGATCTTAGTTTTAACAAGATTTACAAATAAGGAAACATTTACTTTCAAGGTTTCAGCATTCTTAAAGTTATAGATTGGGTCAGCTTTGTTAGCGGTATTTCTATCATGTTAGTCTCTATGTACAACTTTTAAACGATATTTATTATTCGACATATGTAACATCAATAGACATTTTGCTGCCTCTGCTGCTGGGTAGCATGTTGACAACGATGTTTTGGAATCACATTTACAGAAGTTCAAGGTTAGAAACCTTTCAAATAAAGTCTTTCTAAATCTCTTTGGAATTTGTACCTCGTAACTACTAAAACGCTTTTTATGTCAATTTGTTCGACAAGCGTCCATTACTAGAACTAGACGCGACCTCCACACTAGGTGAAGGCTGCCATTACATATTGACTGTAACTACTTAATTTTTACTTTAGTAGAGGTAACAAACTATGGGTTGATTTTTTTTAAGCCAACTTTCGTTTTTCAAAATGTTCTGAAGAAACATTACAAAGGTAATTTCTCAATCCAATGTCTACTGGTTACATAAAACAATTTAAAATATTTCAAATGCTATACCTATACTACACACATGCCTACTTGAGCGAGATGACATCGTTCAAACACGTCTCAATGTATGACAATTTAAGATGAACTCAAATACCTTTGTCATCTAAAAAAACATCAATAGGAACCGCTCATAACGAATAGAATTCAATAGTGTGGCATTAGGGAACCAGTTTGGGAGTTATCGAACCGGCCAGACTTGCCGACGCCGCCTTCAGCCAACTTGAAAGATTAATAAAATTGTATCCGTTTCTTAGATGTTTCAAAATTTATATAAACAAATGAGAACTTTGGTCCATGGGGTCGGAGTGCCAAAAAATCTCAAATAATAAATCCCACGTTTAATCGAAACTGCTGATGATAAGAGGGCAAGTGACAATCTTGCGCAGAGAACTGAGATTGCTGCACTGTACGGGAATGCGGCCAGCGTTCTTGGCACCACAAAGCGAAAGCTCGAACTCCCTGTAGAATGGCTAGGTTAGGCTTTTATTATAATTACTTCGAAAGTATTCAATGCCATGTTTAGTTTAACTAAATACATACATACGTAAGTTCAAAAAGCCCAGACCCAGGAGAAAATTAATTTATAATCGGCAACCGCAAATCTCCAACCAAAATATTAGAATTGTTTTACGGTTTTACAATTTTGTAAATAATTTAACTGTGTATTTTCAACGATAACATTGATAACGTATTGTATAAGGAAGGGATTTAGAGCGAGGGAAAGATTAGAAGTATCGTAGCAAAGAATCAAGATGACTCAGAATCAGCATCTTTTAATGACTAGTCATTTTTAAAATACACACAAAGAATGCGTTTTGAAGAATGCGCTACAAAAATATGTAAAGGGCTAAACAGGGCTCCTTGGACAGGTGTACCGACTGTTTGGGACTGACCCAGAAATTACTGCTATCGCCTTAAGTACCAAAACATACAGACGAATTTGAACTTTAAATAGATGTGAGTAGAGTTTAGTTTGTGTTGTACTTTTGATTTGATAAAGGTGAACAGAAGTACCTACCCGTGGTCCGCTCAATGAAAGTTTCTTCTACCTACTTATTGCTATTTTGTTTTATTTGTGTACACATGTATCTGTGTTTTTGTGTGCTGTGCGGCGCATTCCACTTTATTAATAAGAATCTGTTCAAGATCGTATCGCGATATAAAAGGGTGTTTTGAGATTTCTTAATAGACCGTTTCTCGCCTCATGGCGTTATTTGACGCGTGCTTAAAGATTTTGGAATATATAATATTGCAAGTGTGATTTACATATAACTTTTGTAATAGAAATACGTATAAATTACAATTATATTTGTAAATAATAATAATTATTTATGTAAATAAAGAAAAACAAAAAATATTGACAAATTATCGATCATCATCATCTTTTTTTTTCAATAATTTTATCTGCAAACAATGTTATAGATAGGATAAATATATAATTTTTAATTTAATTTTAGTTTATCAATATCTTAGAGGTACCTATAAATTAATAATATAATGGAAACTGCTCTAATAATCTGCATATATAAAAAAGTGACTGAATCTAGAACCTTAAAGTTAAGTAAATTACCAGTAAGAAACAATATTTCGAATCTTCACCCCTAAAGCAATAAATAAAACACTACCTAATTGTTTGTAAGTTTGTATAAAATCTAATGATACATATATTGCATTTTTTTTTTGAATAAAAAAATACATATCCTTCAAAGCCGAGGGAAATGGCTAGTAAAGGTATAAAAGAAACTTCCTGCATTTAAATATTAAAAATAATAACTTTCATCCAATAATTACTCACTTCCTACATCTAAATTTTACAGGAAGTAAAGAATCATAAATAATTAATCTTAAAATCCGAAAACGGAAATCCCATATCATATCCTTAGATCATTGTATCAAAAATATTAATAACACAAAGCTCTCGACTGCATGAGTGGTTTTGCGCAAAGGCACCGCCTGTTCCACAAAGCACCGCTATAGAATGTGTAGAAAAAATTGCAAACGAGGTAAACGGTCGATTATCGTCATTACATCATAGATGATTTCAATTTTTTATTCCGTAATATTATAAAAACATTGATACATTGAATACGTTACCGTAAATTGCACTTTATTGGATTGGAATAAAGTTAAATTTCGATTGTTATGTGACGTTTCTAAATCATTAGGCACCGTTCACATTCGCGGACCGTTTAATTCTGCCCCATTTAGCGCATCGGATCGCAAGTTTGGACAACAATCGCTCTTTACTCGAATTGATGGTTTTTTCTCTCTTTATATTAAATGCGTCTGTTTATACTATTGTTTGATATAATAATATATGTTTCTGTAACGCTACGTTCTGTGCACTGGCGTGGAAATTTGATTAGCTTTGTGCACATGGCTTAATAGCTTTTTACGCGAATACTATAAATCAACAATTGGTACTTAGTTTTCTTTATAATGAAAAGAAAATTAAATACTACATATGATAAATATAATATTAAAATATGTTGTTTCGGAAAAAACTTTTTAAAAATTAATTAAATTTGAGACAAAATCCATTAATTGATTTTAAATTAATCAATAAATTAAAGTTAAATTTAAAGTATTTTATGAAAATAAATGGCATGCTAAATGGCAGATGAGAACAACTCATCTTCATATATTTTAAGTTACAAGAGCAGCAAACCACCTTGCAGGCTACCTGATGATAAGTGGTCTTCACAGCCCATTACCATCCACATTCGACTTCAAACCAGGCTGAAGTCTTATCTCAAGCTATGATCTACGTATATTGCTTGTTGCCTGTTGTTGATCTTAAATAGTAAAAAAAAAAAGATTAAAATATTACAATATTAATTGAAAAGGAATAAAACCATTCTAAGCTAACAATAACACCAAAGTAACTTAACATTTCAGAGCTAAACGACCACGAAACAGTCTTGAATCGGACTTAGGTATTTTAATCGGTGACCACAAAAGGCGACCACAATATATTCACGCGATTACCGGATGCGAGGGTGACATGATAAAAACCCTTTTTTTGAGTGTTAATGCCGTGACAAATGTCGAATTTATGCGAGTGAGGTGGCTCGGGATGTCCCGCTGTGCGCGTTTTCTCACTGCTACGTAGCTATGCACTGACCTGTAGCTCGAGAAAGCACCGCTATCAAATAATTTTGATAGCCTGAAAATCGAGCATGCACCAGTAAATAATAATTTCAGTGGCCTCAAAATGGAGCATGCGCCAGTAACGAACAATTTTAATGACCTGAAAATCGAGCATGAACCGCTGTCTAATAATTTTAATAAGTTGAAAATTGAGCATGAACCATTATCTGATAGTTTAATGACCTGAAAATCGAACATAAACCACTATGTAATCATTTTAATAAATTGAAAATCGTGTAAGACCTAGTATCTAATAATATTAAATAAAAAACGATTTCAAAAATGCATCTCCTGTTTAAAAAGTCTTAGAGGGCATAATACGAGTACAAAATTATTTTTCTTTAGGTATGCTATTATATCTACATAAAGTTATTATATTTTCGCATTTATTCACAAGTCATTCAATTTTAATTCAAACTTAACTTCAATACAAAATTTCATCCTCTTTACTTTCATCTGTAGGGAAGCTATATTTTCTTAATTTTGAATATACCCTTTTAAATGGAAAATAATCCCAAATCTGTTAATAAACGACGGAATTATGCGACAACAAACGAAAAAAAACAATCGAATTGAGCTGCTATTTTGGATTCGAGTAATATATAATAGGGTAAACACATGCAGTGAGTATTCTCCATAACAACATGATACCACGGCCGCGTAACACATCGTGGGTCATTCCGCGGTAGACAAGAACATATACAGGGATACTTAGAACAGAAAGCCGACCGGTAGCGTCCTCACGCTGCGATGTGTTCAATTGGCCAAATCTCTTAATGCAGATAACATTTACGATTCGAAAACCGATAAGATTAACTTTTGATAATCTTATGTTGTTTATTGACAACATTCAGTTCAATTTCTCGTACGAATATGACGACAAATAAGTAAAGATGGGTATTGACAGAAATCTATTATGATTCGTTCTAATTCGTCGTTAAAGGTGGGAGAACTATATTTCGACCGGGGAGGTACCACCGACGCTCTGATAATCCGCTGTAAAGCATTAATTGTGTTTAGGTTGAAGAGATGCGGTTGCCGGCTAAACTTTGAAGCGAAGCGACCATTTTAGTCCTCGGAAGTAGCAACATATCTATGTTCGAGCTCAGATAGGATTTCGGTCGTGTTAGTGATTGTACGTGAATTGTCTGTGGCTGCGACTATTTAACATCAGGTGGTTTGCATGGGCGTTTGCTATTCTTTTCACATAAAAAAAAAATATATTGGGACGAATCATAATAAATTTAAAGATTAAATTACATTACCAGATGAACCGGTGAACTTTGTCCTACTTAAAATTGATTTGAACGAAACCAATCAAATTTTGAAATTCATAGAACTAAAAGACGATGAAATTTTTGATGCTTCCATCTTTATTTGTTCTGGTGATTAACCAGAGAATGCTAAAAAGCATGTCAAAAAAGAAACAGAAGCAATGCTTTACGGCGGATTATGAGGGCTGCTTTGGAACCTCCCTCATAATCCTTGTCGTGGTGGTCGAACTATAGTTCTCCCACTTACATCTATGTGGATCCATATAGAGCTATAGGGTTACTTGGTCACAGAACCCTAAAAGCCTCTCAAAATTTCTAAGATTCACGGATCCGAGACAGATATATACAGAAACTATAACGAGTTGCTGAATTTTGATGGAACTAATTTATTTCATTTGTATTTTATTTTTGTCTTGTCCCACTGTATCGTAATAAAAGACAATGAATAATTCACGGTATGAATATCTTAGGTAGACAAGCAGAGCTAAGCCTGATGGCGTGATGGCCCAGCGGGACGTAAATCTTTTATTATCTCCAAAAACAAAATAACCTTACATGCACGTTGACACCTTAGAGCTGCCACACGTCGTTTACCGTCAAAATCTTTCCCGTTATCAAGATTTTCGTCTTTATGTCTTTTATTATAAGAGTTATGGATAGTTTTATTGTGTGCAACGTTTTCTTGTCATCCATAATCCAGTGGCTTCATTTTTATTGGAGCCAATTCTTAGCCTTAATTTAATTTGTGCACGAACTCGTATTTTGATTAATAAAGGACGCAACCGGGCGACATTTTCTTGAATATTCCCATTTCGGTTCGTTACGGAATACTGATTTATTGTTGCATTAATTACGGCGGAATGGTTGTTTATCTTTGGCTTTTTTGTTTGATATCACAATTTGTGTATACTTCGTTCGGATACGTGTACTTATGCTTGTTTACCTTGTACTAATTGGTTGTTTCATTTTAGTCATAAAAGTAATTTTAACTTAGTTCTCGAATCGAGAATCGCGTGTAGCTACATAGCTTGTGTACATTGAATTTATTGACAAAGTTAAGCAACATCGACAGACTATACTTACAAGCAAAGCGACCATCTTAGTTTTAGCAGACAGGGAGAGGAGATTTTCCTCCTGAGAACAGCAGAATGTCAGTAGAACTAAGTTATGACGTTAATTTTATAGATAAAACAGACTTCATACCAATCTACTTTATTAGCTATGTCGCTATTGGCATCTATTAAATCCATTGGCAATTACGTACTCCGATACTGGTAGGATTTGCTGAAAAATAGCTAGTATATGGACTACGCAGCAAGAAATAGATGGCGCTAGCATCTTATATAAAAAAAATTATATTTGGAGATTTACACTTAAAATTGGGAAGATTTCCAAAAAATCTGTTATCTACAGTTAAAGTTGCAGAGTTAGCTACACTGCTTCTTGGTGTCATATGCTCAAATAGTTTCAACGAATCAGTTCCTTTTATGCTATCAATGATCCACGAACCTTATCTCGTTATCATTTTAATTTCCTGGCATCGTTGTCACATACTCATTGAGACAAAAAATCTTCCAATTCTTTGAGGCGAGCTCTTAAAGCGGAACAAAAACTTGGACAGCCTTAATTTCTCACGGCTCGGCTCGCCGTACAAAAGTGGCATTTTGACATTTACTCGGTGGCCCAATAGGGTTGCCTCTCACATGCAAAATTAGTCCCTGTAGCGCAAGACCAGAATATCCCTACGGTATCTCCTGCTGGACATAAGAGGCGTGTAATAGGAGTCTCCGGGAACCGGGAGATTAGTTAATAAACATAAATGTTGTAATTACACATAATTAGTTTACAAAATTAATATTAAATATTTAACAAATATAAAACTAAAAAAGAAACCCTGAATTTAAAAAATGTATGTATAATAGCCTAGTACCGATCAATTATCATCAATTGCAACTACCACTTACTCCAATGCCCAATCATAAACCAGAAAAATGTTTCAATATTATATACCTAATGATAAACGTCTTAACTAATTTAAATGACATCTCAATTTACCCGCTGGTACCAAGTGGCAACCCTACACCCGTTTGGAACCACACGGAATGTTAATTGAACGTGATGCTATCTCGTAATAACTCATTGTGTCGTAAGGAGCGCATTACCGCGCGTGTGCTACCGCCTTTATAACTGTATCAGGTACATTTCTTTACAAGTCCTACCAATATTATAAACGCGACGATTTTTGAGGATGTACGGATTTGTTCTCTTTCACACAAAAACTACTGAACATTTGATAACACTTTACAATCAGAATAACGTATAGGTTGCAATTTGTAAGTTAATCGTAAGTACCCATTTCAAAGTAAATTGTATAACTAAGGTTTTACTGCTTAAGAGATAATTATTGGTGATAATTATAATTTACTACCAATTTACAAATTTCTTATAATACATAATTACAATATGTAAAATAACAATCTTCCTTAATTTACAAGCGTACCAAAGAGTAAAAAATATCTATGCCATTCTTTGATCATTGAAAAAAATCAATATAATAATAATGATAATAATAATAATAACTTTATCACGGTAAAAGTGACACAGTATACTTTTTTAAAACTAAAATTACTACAATTAATAACTAAATTTATCAATAGTGATAACACACAAACTTACAAACATAAATATAAATAATATTAATAATGATGAAAAAAATAAGAACAATAAATAAGGAAGATGGCGTACCTGTATTAAAGTCAGTTAAGCGGGCGATGGGAAAGTGCCTTACGGGCTCGTATGCTCTTGTCACTTTTAGTGTCAATCAGACAGATGTACGATACAGTGAGTTTTGGTTTAGATCACGGCGTTGATAATTCTCGGTTGCTACTGAATTACTTTGTAGGTAGCACGTGAGTTTTATGTGTACCTGTGTGTATATGTGGCTTCTAATCATATGAGCGTAAATAAAAGAGATTTTTTACTAATATTGTAAGTAAAGGTGGAAGAACTTCGACGACTTCTTCGGTAGGTAAAGTTCGAC
>DWON01003717.1:0-17519 GCA_018251015.1 Phocides pigmalion okeechobee | reverse complement strand
GTACAGCCCTTAATGAGCCCGCTATCCCCCCTCCAACCCCGCCATTCCGCGGACTTAAAAACGCACCCTCGTATATATTAATTTGTACTATATTGTATTGCGTTTTTATGTAAAAAGTGAATTCTTTTTTATCCAAATAAATACAATTTAACACCTTCCCAGTGGTCTACACAACTGCTGTATTACTTGGTGCTTGCAGCTTGTACACCTGTGTACGTATAACGCTAAGAACTCACGGAGAATTTAGTCCCGTGCCCGTCGCGGTAGTGGAACTATGGTTTTATTCTACACTCGCGAGACCAGTGATTTTGGCGGCCGATGACCGTTATCTCCGCCGGCTACTGCGGTCGCCCGCCAAGCGATTGCAGAGCGCGCGAGCCCAACCCGCCGAGGTAGCTGTTGCCGCCGGACTCGCAATCAATCGCGCCCTCCGCGGGTGTAAAACGCGTCGTGAATGTACTCTTACTTTTTGCATATAAATCTAAATTCCACTGCTGAAGCTGCGGGCCCACAAACGCGACAAGAGCAGGTGTAAACTGCTCTGTGAGTTCTAGCCAAAATCATTATGGATTACGGACGAACACAAGTGCTGTAAAATTAAAATGTTTAAGTATAATAAAACAACATTTGATTCCATCGTAATTTATTCAGATACCATCAAATAAATGCGTCGGACTAAAATTATTGAATAAACACGTCATACAATAAACTAGAAATAAAATTATTGTTTATATATTTGAAATTATCTACTAAAATATTTCTTAGCCATTTAAACATATACAAATCGAATTTTCATTTGAGTTACTGGTGATATGTAACATTATATTTGTCTGCAGAAATGAATTAAGATGTACAGAGAGGTGGTAGGTAGCACTATGACGTATCCTCTATAGATCGACCGGGAGGATACCATCGCCGCCCTCGTAACCGGGTTGTGGAGGTACGGTTATCAGCTAAACTTAAAAAATCGGTGACCATCTAAGTCCTCAGAAGTAACAACGCATTTACCTTTCTTAGATACGATTTCAGTCCCGTTTGAATTTGTAATGAGGTCCATGAGCTGCACTAACTACAAAACATCAGACAGCCTGCATGTTCGTTTGCTATTCTTTTCATATAAAAAGAATCACTTGTACTAAAAAGTATTCACATTTTCCAGGAATCGTGTGTTCTAAAATTTAAACTAGTAATTATTTATTCTGAAATAGGTCATACATAATACGGTATCATACATTTTACATGTAAAGTCATAGTTTAACGATGTACTAATTTTTATGTTATCGAAGCAGCAAACACACAGCTCAACTGATGTTATGCGCTCACTCTTCTCCATTAACGTCTCTATCTCACTCTAAATAAGACAAGAGTCCTACTCTAGTTAATCATAGTTATATGCTGCTCAAAGGAGTAAGATGGCACACCTTACCATCTCTTGTTATCTTGTTTGTTGGAAATGTATAAATTACTAAAGTGATACACATGCATATTTTTTTCTAAAATAAATGAATTTGAATAAATTTAACAAATAAATCTATTTTTCCAGACCCTTCTAATCAGAACACAGTACTTTAACCCATTGACATAAGATAGAATAATGAAGTAATTGTATGACAATGATTCCATAGCAGAAGAACCACGAAAAGATAAACTAAATAAAATATGACACGAACAACTAAGTAAATGCAAAATAAACTTATGGCAATAACTATAATATGCCCATTTAATTTACATAAACATCTGTTATTACTTACTATTATGTATTATTCACTTTCTGAACTAGAAATTTTATGAAATGTAAAAATGTACAAATAAATGCAAAATTAAATGTAACAAAGTGAATATTGGACCAATACTTAACACACAAGGTAAAGTTGTATATACAGTAGATGAACATGGTACGAAATGCGGTAAAAACTATCAAAAAGGAAAATCTTTAATAAATAATTTAAATGAAAGCAACTAAGGGATCCAATAACATTGATTAAATATAATTTACAATGCGTTTTTTGTGAAACAGAGGTAGCATTGAGCATGCAGTCTACCTGATGGTAAGTGGTTACTGCCATCAATAACTACTAACCACTAACCGTAACCAACTTCATATACAATAGGAGTCCCATCTGAAAATGATAACAGATGCGTTGTTAGACCCGCTGAAAATGATGATCATCTCAAAATTACATAAGCATCCAGCTCACATACATTTAAAGCACACTAATAAAGCGAGGGACTTAATTTGATGCGGAGTTTTCCTAAAATTAATGCCACGTGTTTATTTATTGAATCCATAAAATCTAAGTGCTATATAATACATAACTATTTATTATTCAAAATCATATTATATAATAATTTATTAGAACCATTGCGAGTACTTATACTAGATAACATATGAACCTATTAACATGAGAATAGGCCCTACTATTTATTAATAGTTCAAGTTAGGTCAACCACACTAAGGGCCTTTTAGGACAAGTATCTACTAGTTTTCATGTATTTTCATGCAAGCCATTGACGACACAAAATAATATTTTAATACAAAACCCTACTTTAATTTTTTTATTATGTTAATGACATGCTGGGAATTTCTTACGAATTTATTTCAGTTTGAAGTCTTACAATCTTATTGCCAAATGCACATTAGAATATTTATTAAAGGATTATTAGGATTAGGCGGTATTAAAGGAAAATTTTAATGAAAACCATCATATAACATTTCACAAAAATTATAAAGAATTTATAAGGAACTTGGAAATGTAAACCTTAGTGAAGTTGATCTACATTTTTGAACACTAAAATATTATAATAAAATTTTATAAAACACTGGGATTTCGTCTAACAACTAAGATATACATATTTCATAGCGCAAAATTTTACTTATCATGAAATAAAACTTTGCTAATTTAATAAACTATTTACGTTATTGTTTAAAGAACAACGGATTACTATACTTATATTAAAATACTAACTTACTGACTTCACTGGTTTATCTGACTTAAGCAAATCTTGTTAATTTTAATAAAATCCGAAATATAATCTAAGAAACTCTTAATATGTTAAGACAAACCGTGTACGAGTTATTAAAATGCAATATTATTAATTATATGTTATAGTATTTCTATTTATGGGATATGGGAATTTAGAAACTCATTCGATTGAACACATATGTAAGCTCCAAGTAACAATTTGCCAAAAATATACCATTAACACTTTCATTGCGGCGCTTATATATTATATCGAGTCAGCATTGCGGGCGGCGGCACTAAACTGGAGCACGTTTGCCTACACTGAAGATTCGCCGACAATGCACAGAATTTTTTTTTGCATTCGAGTGTCATCTACGAACATTCAGACGAAATGTCTGCTCGCAGTCTTATAGCCCGTAATCTGTAAGATTTGTACGTACAACACAGGTGTGTACAAGTAGCAAGCGCGTTACGTCTCGCATTACATAGTAGTGTTGTACTCCGCAAGGAAAGTGTTAAATGATGGAGACTAAATATATTTAATGTGAAATCACGTAAAACAATCACGTGTTTATATATTGAACACATATTGAACTTATTAGAAATCCCATATCTAATCGTTCATATATTACCTGGCTTAATGTTACTGAACTAATGAATAGGGACAACGTAAGGCTATATAATTTAAGTCTTCTATAATCATCAATACAATATGTCAATATACACAACCATTTATGTAATGGAATTAAATTTACCATACAAAATATTAGACACAAAATCAATTATAAGTTACGTATCTACTTTTCCAATTTAGGCCCGATTCTATGAAACTCGAATAAAATTTGATTCGAGAGTAAATTATGTGTAATTTTAGAATAGAAACATAAATCTAAAAATGATCACTAAATTAAATTAAAAAAAAATGACACCAAATCAGCGTAAAATATTTCTACTAAGAATTATGGTGGCGTAAAAATTTAAACTGTCATGGCGGACAACGATCAGCTGTTGACGTGTTCTATGACAAATTACTGACATTTATGTTTTGACAAAATAAAACAACATTAATAAAATGAATAAATCCTTTTAAAAATAATACATATGATATGAGTCTCAATGTATTTTGACTTCTTTCCACGTAAATAATTTGAAATATATTGTATACTCTGATGATGTTTGAATAATTATAACTTTATCCTTAAATTAAAGAACAGTGTAATTATAATTGAAAATAACTCAAACTATTAGAACCGGGCCCTAATAATTGATTTATTTCAAACATTTCTTAATAATCTAATTACTGGCACTGAATTATCACAGAAATGGTTTGCTGGCAAAGAACAAACTCATTTTTCGCTTTAAAAGAATACAAAAGATTTATATTTGGTTTAAATGCGAGTTTTTAACACCGTCTGGTTGAAATATCTGTGGAATTTCACAAAAAAAACATAATTTAGTTTTGCATTGCGTATTTCTTGTACCATAGCACACCACTACAGATATTCAAGAAATAGTATACTAGCATTCCACAGTTTGTTAGTTGGATATCAAACACAAGCAACGCATTTCCTGGTTTTACATGAGAAAAGTCAAGTTAACCAGGTCTTATTTTGTACTGGAAATAAAACCACACCAATATTGAGATGATAGAACTTTTTCTGTTACATCTAAACCATTAGTATACAATGGTGGTGTAAATCTGCCACATTTACCTTTAAACTGATAAGAACTTAAACAATGATACTGAAGTATTCCAATTAATCAATATGTTCAATACAGTGCTTATGGTTAGCCAGACGTGAGTAGCAGTGATGTTTTGCATGCAGCTGTATCACTTGGTGTCAAATAAAAAAATAAAAAAAGATCTATTTGTTGTCTATTTCATTACCGTGTCCATTCCATGCTGTTAACCTTTGACGCAAGAAATTAGTAATCCAAATATTATGACGGATCCACAAATATCTCAATCAGATAGCGATTAATTAAATAAAAATATGTCCGCAAGCGACAGTGCTCTTAAATTTTAGAAGACAAGTGAAAGGCAATATTAACATAAGAACAATATTATTAAATTGTAGCTATCATATACAATTAATATTACGTAAAATATACACAGAATAGAAAATTACAAAACGTATTGTATACATCAGGGAAGACACATTTACAATAGTAACTTCTTGGTTAATAAAACGAGTAATGAAAAATAAAAATAAAGACAACTATTTAGTTACTGTCGGGTCATTTACAAAAATCTAGATAAAACAATAGTAAGAGAATAAGACAAAAAAAGAACGAATGCAATACAAATTAAATTAAAAGAACAATCAGGAATTAGGAAATTAATTTATTTACATATTTACATTAATTGATTTGCTGTGAAATTCTATGAAAATTATTAACATAAGTCTTATTATAGGCCGAAAAGAATGTTATAGGCACATCGGCGACGTGTTCCATGCCGACATAGTAATATTTGTACAAACAGCATATCAGTTGCACATTGCTATACATGTAAACGAATTATATAGGCATGATGGGGACATACTCAATATTGAGTATTACCATTAACTGTAGAAAAGCACATGAATTATATAGGCATATCAGAGACGTGCTCAAAGCTGAGCACACGTAGCTTTTATTAATTTTTGTTATCAATACCAACATATAGGACACACACAAATCACAAGGTTATATAGACTGAGCTGTTAGAATACTACGGACCGTCCAGGACACAGTCGTAGTGTGTGCGTACCATTGTCTACAATAACACTGTGATTGACAACACGGCACTTTCATATCCGATACAAATGCACAAATCATATAGGCACATCGAAGACGTACAAAATTCTGAACTGTAAAAATATTACTGACAGCACGGCTGTTGTGCATACGTAGATTGATCACATGGATGTGATAAATGAATCACATAGGCACCTCGGCGTCGTACTCAATGTCAAGCAGATGTATTTGTTTGGGTCGCGCACGGGGCGCACGGGGGGCACGGGGCGCACGTGGCGCACGGCCATCACATGGGCACGTCGGCGACGTACTCGATGCTGAGCAGCAGGTCCATGAGGTCCTGCGCGTGCAGCCAGCGCCAGGGCACGGCGGGCGCGCGGCCGGCGCAGGCGCGCGCGCGGCGCGACACGCCGTACAGCGCGCACGCCGCGCACGCGAAGCACAGCACCGCGAACAGCTGGAACAGCCACTTCAGCGGCTCCCTGCGAACACGCTGACGGTATACGCGCCTGTTACGACCGGCCCACGTGTTACTTGTTAGTTACCGCTTCTATTCTATGTTATGCCTCCGCTACGCTCTGTAGTTATTAAAACATTACTAGAACAAAGGTACCACTGCCGTCTACGTATCTTTAAATATTATGAAACAAAATCTCTTGTCGCATCTGTCTGTCTATCTTTTGATAATAAACTCAAAAAGTGCTGGACGAACTTTCTCACAGTTTTCAACGGCAGATAGATTGATTGCCAAGGAAGATTCTTATGCATAATAAGTTAAGTTTTTTTTTGTAAATTAGACGACAAATGAAATAGTTACATGCAATATAGTAATTCAATCATCGTGCGAAATAGAAGTTCCGAATTGTTCGTTTTTGCAAAGTAAGTAATAACTGGATGCATATATAAAAAAATGTAAGTTAATATAAACCCTATTATCCGAGCGAAGTTGGGCTGGTTCGCTAGCAAGTTATAAAGGACACCTCGACATTGGCATTGGCCACATCTTCCAAATTATAAGGACCTCTCTAAAAAAATACGACTAAAGTTCTATCAAAGCTCGTACATAGATGCATTTTTATTTTGAGAATTTATGTAGTCACCACGCTTGTAAGTGTAGCCGCAAGAACAACTCTCCAATCGAAACACAATCACCCCTTCACGATACAGGCAGCAATGGTACCTCCCCGGACCATAGTTCTACCATATACCAAAATTTTATTTTTAAATTATTGCATTAATTGTAAAACAGCATGAAATTATTAGTAATTTAGTAATATTATTATTAGATTAGCTAGTAATTATTAGTAACTTATCCAATAATATGTTAGTCACGTTGCAACAAATGGAGACTATATTACACAACTTCTCAGTAAACAAATTGAAACAACAATAAACTCACCAGAAATATTTCCTTAAACGTCGATGAGGGCCGCTCTTCCTCTTGACACAACCTGAGCACGGCAGCTCTGCTTGTGTGGACACCGATGATAGATCTGAAATCAGATAATTTAAATCATTTACTTTTATTTAATACGAGGTTTTAACACGTCTTTTAGACAAAATGCCGTCATGATTCAACCATTTTGTACAAAATATATATACAAAACAAATGAGAATGTATTGTATCACTGCATACTCATACAATATAGTGATTTTACATCAAAATTGACATATATTAAGTGTATGTAAAAAACTTAATAAGAAATAGTTACAATTTATTACATATGTAACGGGTACTCACAATTAACGTTTCTTAGGTGCCCGTATTTCGAACCAGTCGCATGGCTCGTGGTCACGGCGAAAACCATGCCCATGTAATAATAAGTATAAATTTCGCGATGATAATAGTTTCAAATCGTATACCCTATTAATGCTACTAATTTATACACATTAAAATAAAGTTTAATCAACACTACAGGAAAATACACCACCACCAATTATATTTTGATTTTTAATATTTTTTATAATCCATGTAAATAAATACTCAAAGTGTTAATCAAATATTTTCTATTACTTATTGAACAAAGAATAAATAAAGAGTTTTACAATATCATAAAACGTAAACATTAAGTTTCTCTTCAAAGTTCTAACTACCCACATTTACACTATTAGAAACCTACCCACTTACCTACCCACATTACCATAAAACACACAATAACATTTACTATACATAAGTAGATGAATTCAGGTAACTGTATGATGTCTGTCTGTCTGACTGACTGTATGTCATGTTAATCGTAGTCTCATTATAATATTTAATTTTTCTCACACTTTTTTTATGTATTTTTGTATTATTGTAATATATTTCTTTCTAAAACTAATTTTAAATCTATATGTAATCTATATGTATCAATATGTAACAACACTACACAACAAATAATTATTTTGTTAACCAAACTACCCAAAAAAATATTAAATTTTTAGTATGCTAACCTACCCTAATTTAGAAAGGTACTTCAAGAAACTAAGTCATTTACGGGACCTACGACATACAGGGAACATTACCAATTTCCGTCTGAACGAGCGTCGAACATTTCTCCCAGCACATTCGTTGTATTTCATCAGTTTGTTTATTGCAAGCAGACTCTAGCACTACTAGCTTCGTTTCTAAGGTGTCTATCACTTCTTGCAACAATTTGTTCCTGTCGTTGCTTTCATCGACTAGCGCTTTCAGGAAATTGAGATTAGATTCATATTTATCTAGCTCTAGCTGCATATCACACATGGATTGGTGCGAATTTCTAATGTCAGTCTCCAATTTGGAAGTGTACTGCTTGTTCGTCTGACATTCAATACACTTGGAGCAGTCTATGAAACTTTGTAAGTAGTTGTTGTTCACAAAATCGTGATTGTCAACATCTGTTTGAGTGTCTACACACACAGTGATACTTTTAGAGTTGTTTATGTGTGTTTGTGTTTCTATGGATTTACAGCTTATGTTGTAAAATTGTAAGTTATCTAGATTTGATGGTTTAATACCATTGGCATCACTTTGTGTGGTAACTGTTAATACTGAATGACTTGTTTGACATTGAATGCTGGTAGAATTTTTACTGATTTCGACTTTATTGCCTGTGTCATAGAGCTCATTTTCTATACAACCTTCGTCTGTCTGTGTTGCAACAGTTATGAGTGAAGTATCAAAACTTTCAGTAGTCCTTTCAGTGAACAATTGGCCCGTGCTATGCTTGGATACGTTACAGAAGCTGAGACGAATCTCGTCGAACAACGATATGTTGGTGACTCTGCCTTGGTCTTCTCGTAACGCGTTTGCAAAGGACTCCTCGTCTAACAGATGGTGCTCTAGGGGTAAACAAGCGTGTTAGAAAGCCATATAGTAAAGCGTTAATTTGCATTTTATAGCAGGTGGTCCAACAACGAGCATGCAGGCCATGTATGTCTGATGTTATGTAGCCACTTCAGCCCATGGATATCTATTTACAATCTTAAACAGGTCTGAATTCTTAAATCTGAGGTCGTAACTAATTGCATTGGTACTGCTGAGGTTATAATTTGATAAGATGGTAGCCTCACCTGTAAGTGTAGCCTGTAACCACCAACCGAAAAATAAGAATTGTTTCATGATGGATTATGAGGAAGGCAATATATCCTCCCCGATTGAACTTAGTAACTCAGAAGCCAGGTGTAAATTTCAGTAATCAAATCTTCAACGAAAACTTGTAGGATACTTCAGAAGTGCTTCACGAAGCCTCGTGAACGTCGTTCATCCCACCCACGGAACTGAACCTAACTTCATGTTCTAGAGGCCTCATGATACGTCGTTCTGAAGTATTTACGAGTTATTGTCTGAGTGGGAATTTGTTATCAAAATTTGTTGTTAGATTGTGTTCTACTAGTTTTTCCATGTAACATTATCTTTGCCTATTTCTTACAGAAGCAGTATAACATTGATGTGTTCTAGTTTGAATGGTTTAGAAGCTTGTTTAAGAGATTCCCACTAAATTTACACAGAAATAAGTAGCAATAAGTGTGTGGTGAATGCCAAAGAGCTATACCACATATAACCCTATTAATTAACTTACCTCCAATTAATTATAAAATATGTGCAGAGGCAATAGCGGTCAATATTGACATGTAGGATATGTTTAAATTAGTAATTAAACAAACATGGAGTAAAAAAAAAAAAACATGGTGTATTATAAAACCAATGATTATTTAAATGATAAACTCATATGGTCTGAAACGTCTCCAGCTCCACTTGCTCCATTAATTTAAGTTATTATTTGTAAATTGCATTTCAAAAGATGGATAAGATGTATTTTTTGGAGTTTCTTTCGCCGACTCTTCTCCAAAACGAAACACCTTACGAATGGGTGGTAGTTTATTGACGTTCAAAAAGAGTTCTGTAAACAATCTCCTTTGAATAAAAATATTTCTATTTTGGTTTTGATGCCTGTCATGACATCTCTGTTGTTGAATCTTTCATTGAATGATAATATAGTAATAAGTCATAATTAACCATTAGTCATTAACGAAAATGTTTTGCATATGATTTGTTCTCCTTCGTATATTAATTTGATGTTTTCTGCTTATGTTATGCGGGAGAAAAATATGTGTACGAATCCAACACATATGTTTCAATGAAAGCAAACAAATTAACCCATAAATCTATTTTTATTGCTAAACATAATATGGAATGCATCGTTTACGGAAACTTTTATGATAGACACATGGCAAGGAGCCAACGATATGTATAATGATTATGAATAACATTAATACTGTTTACAAAACTTCACCTTGAGATATTTCAATGTTTTGTAAATACATAAATATACTGCGAGTTAGGTATGTACTTTAAAAAATCTGAGAATTAAAGTGACAAAATATGCATCCCATGAAACAAACATCCAATAGGCTCAAGATAGGATAAAAAAACGCGCACATGCGCTTGTTTGTGTGTGTATGTGTAAGGGGAAAAGAGAGTGAAAGAGAGCGAGAGAGAGACGGAGAGAGACAGAGGGAGAGAGAGAGAGAGGGGGGAGAGACAGAGGGAGAGAGAAGGGGGAGAGACAGAGGGAGAGAGGGGGGAGGGGAGAGAGAATTTTTGCGAATGTGTTGTGTGGGAATTTTGTGCAGGTGGGTGTATGTACTAGTGTGTGCACTCTCGCGTGTGAGTGCGTGTTACTACGTGCACGGAATTTAGGTTTGTGTGAGTTTCAGCTTCAGTTAAACCGTTTTTAAATAGACACTAACATTCAGTTAAAATTTTCGTTTTAAAATATATGAACGTAACTGATTTTTTAACTTTAAATGCATATATATTAAAGTATAGTATTTTTACATTTACAAAGCAAAGAATTTTGAAAGTGAAATGTATGCTGACCTTGTGCAAATCGGCTGTCTGCATTGAGGGTGTCCAGCGCGGTGAGCATCTGGTCCTCCGTGTAGCTCACGTCGATGGAGCGGTCCATCCGCAGATGTGTCTGGTTGGACTTGTTCAACAGGTCTTTCAATTCCATCTCTAGAAGCACCTGGAAATTACGACGAGGCTGTCTAAATGATTCATTGTTTTCGTATAAATACGCTGAGCGAAAGATATGGCCAAGACACGGGTATAATAATTGATCAACGCCCTTGTTATTAATAAGCCGTAAATAATAACTTGTAAAAGAAAATTACAAAAAATCGTAAAACTTATTTATTTACTTTTTATCTTTTCCTTCACATCACAATTACATAACAGTGCATAAAACTAGAGTCTAGACTAATCTATCAGATTGAAAACATGCCTAGGTGTCTGCTAAAAACTCTACAGCAGTATATGATTATTTTTGTTCATGCTTAATTCCAAGATAATTGAACATGATAATATGTAGCCTGTAATGAGATCAGAGATACCGGAACTCTGGGTACAAATTTTGTGGGAGATTAAATTAGTTGTATTAAACATAAACTGATGTTTTACATTTATATTATAGTAGACAGTAGGGTTCGTTAAGTTACACATAAGATCTGAACGTTTTCTTACATATTTTTATGTGACAATAGTAGCAAACGAACATGCAAACCACCAGATGTCGCAGCCAATAGACATCCACGTACAACCACAAATATGACTAAAATCTTTTGTAAGCTCGAACGATAGATATGTTGCTACTCCTGAGGACTAAGATGGTCACTGCGTTTTAAAGTGTAGCCGGCAACCGCACCTCTCCAATCAAAGCACAAGTAATGCTTTACGGCGGATTATGAGGGCTACGGTAGTACTTCCCTGGTCGAACTATAGTTCTTCCACCTTTAATCGTGTCGACTGTCAGTAGACTAAGTTACCTTTTGTTTGATAAGTTGGTGCATGAACTCATTGGTGCATGAACTCAAGTAAGTTAATTCTAAGATCTGAATGTTTTCTTACAATGAGTCAACTATGAGTAACTAAGTTTAGTTACCTTTTCTTTGATAAGTTGGTGCATGAACTCATCGCAGTGTAAGTTAATTCTAAAATCTGAATGTTTTCTTATGTTTTGTCGATTGTCTAACTAAGTATACCTTTTCCTTGATAAGTTGCTGCATGAACTCGTCCTGGTCCTGCAGGCGGGCGGACAGGTCGGCGTGCTCGGTGCGCAGCGTCTCGTTCTCCTCCAGCAGCGTCGCCTGCCGGCTCGCGTACATCTCGTTGATGCGGTGGCACTCGTCCTTCGATTTGGTCAACTGCTCTTGTAGCGTCAGTTTCTGTTAACGGTGGACGGTTATTTTGAACATAAACAATACATAATTATTAAACATTTAAATCAGCTCCAAGTTTTTATATATTTTTTTATGTGAGTAGTGTAGAAAATGGGTGTGCAGACAACCTGATTTTCCATAGACGTCTCAACCCACACCCACATACAACTTCAACAGAACTACAGGTTGTGTGTACATACGCTGCAACTCCTAAGGCAAGAAATAGTCTCGGTTCTAACTGTCTTCAATGGAAATGAAAATAGCTTCAAGGTGAATCCAAGGAAATAGACATTCAAAGATGGTATTCTATTATGGTATAGTATTCTGTACATCGCAAGAGTATTTATATACCATCTTTGTCCTCAAAAATGATAACACATAGACAAAGGTTAGGTAGGTCTTCAATTCTGTTGAGGGTGGAGAGACGATTTAAAATCACATCTCATCAATATCTTTACATTTAAAGGTGGTAGAGCCGTTAAAGTTCGCCCGCAAGCAACAAAGGTAAGGTATAAGTTAATGTACTCACCTCGGTCTCCAACAAGGCGACTTGCTCCACCAGCACCTTGCCTCGTCGGCGCGTGGCGTCGAGCTCCCGTCGCGCGTCCTCCAGCCCGCGCTCGGCGCCGCAGAGCCGCTCGCACACGTCCTCATAGTCGCGTCTTACGTGCGTCAACGTCATGTTCTCTTCACGCAACCTGTAACATAATAAGTGGAAACATATACAATGTCAATAACTTAAATTCTGTGTTAAGGGCATGGAGGTTCGCGGCATGCAGTGACCACTTGCCATCAAGTGAACAGCGGCTTTCTACGTGAAATATAATCAGGTATCTGTTAAGTTATATTACAAACGGTAATTTTAAAATGATTACTTTTACCCTTTTCCTCCAGCGCCCCGATATTACATCGATTCAGCGATGCGGTCGAACTATCGTTCTCCCACCTTTACAATGATTGTTATAAAATTTGAGATACATGAAATCAATAGGATTCATGTCCAAGTAACCAAAAAACGTTTCACTTTTATATAACAGTACGAATTTGAACATACATGTTAAGGTGTGCCCGCAGCGAGTCCCGCTCGGCGGTGAGCGCAGCTAGCGCCTCCTCATGCTGGCGGTCGGTGAAGTCGAGCTGACTGCGCAACTTATGCGCCAGGTGTGACTTCTCGCGAAGCTCGCACTGCAGGTCTTCTAACAGCTGGAAACCTGACAAAAGAAAATATTAAGTTAACAAGTTTGTAGGTGATTGGATCCCCTAATCATGTTAGAAGAGTAGCAAATTAACAGACAGACAACCTAAGACAATATAATGGTAAATAAGTATCATTTTCATGGGCATTTGTTATACTAGGGTCAATGCCACTAGGTTCTAACAAGTAGTTCTTCAGTAGGTTCACAGCATTGCCAATGCTTGTCTTATATGCAATCATCTGTCCCTTTGTTTAGGATTGGTCTGTGAATCTCTACACGCTAATCTTGTAACTAAACCGATTTGGACAGATTAAAGTAAGTATAGACTTTACATAGACCACATTTCGAAACTAATATAGGTATTCATTTTATTTTATGATAATACGAAAAAAATAAGCATTTTTTTGGAAAATAATTGACTTATGCAAATCAATCCACAATATCAAAATATTACATACAAAAAATAAATATGTATGGCAAACATACACCCTCATCCATTTGGATATTGGTTAAAAAGTTATATAGTCTTCTAAAACACTGTACGCAGAGGAACTTACCATCTGTAGATATGCCGGAATCAGAGTCATGCGGAGCTTGTTCACTTTTCAAATTGAAACTATAAAAAAATTTCACTAAATGTTATAAAAGGAGCAAGAGAGTTGTTAAGTGTACATTTAGTCAGATATACATATAGTAAGAGTAGAGTTAGGCTGATACTATAGTATGTCCTGTCTGCGACTAAGAGTCTTCCAGGATTGGGTGCGGTTATTTAATTTATATATTAAGCACGAAATTAATCTTTGCGTGAGTGAACCCACGGCAACATAGGCTTAGACTCAAACTCTCCCGAGATATAAAATTATAATAAAGTACCAATAAAGGTGGATGTATTTAGATGTATAGATTTAGTTTGTAGTTGAGCCAGTGCCACATAGTACACTTAGTACTTTTTTATGTGTGAAGAGTAGCATATGTGCATACAAACCACTTGATGTTAAGTAGTTGCAGCCCACAGACATCCATGTGAAACCACAAACACAACCGAAATCCTATCTGAACTCAATATATATAGAGAGATAGATCTTGCTACCCTTCTAAAGCGTATCCGGCAATGGCACCTCTCCAAACAAAAACACAAGTAATGCTTTATGACAGATTATGAGAATAACTTGTTGTGCTTAAAAACATAAGGTTTGATCAGGTTGTAATATTTTTGACCCACTGCCACACAAGATCAAGATCAAGATCAGAAAGCAGGAAGGCAAGCTGCTTAATGAACCGAGAAAATATAGATGTCCAATGTCAATTGAGTAATTCAATATAAAATACATTAGCTATGGATAATATTGGTCCAACAGATTGTTTGATATCGAATTCCCAAGGAGTATTAAATATCTCTAACAAATGAACATATGCAGATTTTTATAAAGCTTTGTTGAATATTCTTATAATATACATTTTGTGGCTTCACTTAAAAGATATAAAGTAAACTATGAAGCTTACTACACTTATGCACAATAACAGACTTATACATAGCACAAAATAAATAAAATATTATAATATATGTCATTCGAAAATAAGCACGCACTAAGTATTAATTCTGTGGCATGATGGACTACAGTGCCGACTTTCAGTGAGCTCAGAGATTATCAGAGAAGAAGCAGAGAGAGACCTCACAGGGAAAAGGCATAAGAGCTAAAGCATAATGCCGCAAGACCATTTTAATCTTATGTCACTTATAGATGTTGTTATCATACACTATATTCAGTATTATTACTGTTCTGTGTAACTTTTGTTGAGATTGCTTGTTTTACTTTATAAAAGTTACTATACAATGTTTACTCGCAATACCTTTGCAAGCCATAGTATGATAAGTGGTTGTGCAATCCATGGAAATCCAAATCCAACCTCAAACCCGAAGTCCCATACACATTAATCAGGATAAGATTACAATGCATTATTTTTAAGAGTATTCAGCAACAATACATCTCTAAAAAATGCAGAAATTTCTTCACAACAGAATTTGGGCATCAATGATTCCTCTCAGGTTGAACAATAGAAGGTCTACCAAGAAATATTTTTGCTAGATATGATAGATTATGCCTTAAAGAGCTTACCTTTCTTCTAGGTCCACTTTGATCTTCTGAAGCTTTTGGCACTCACTGTATTTTTTTAGTGTCATCGCCAGCTTAGCCACTGTAATCTCAGTATTACATTGGTCCGGGTCCAAGAGTGATCTTAAGTAGCTGTCTTCAGCACTAATACTAGAGTAGAGAAAGAGAAATAAGTATTAATACATGCAAAGTAAAGGTAAAGGGGGTAGAGTCGTTAGAGCTCGTCCGGGGCGGCACCACGGCTAACCTCATAACCCGCCGTAAAGGAACATGTACTTCATGTATTGTGTTTCAGTTGAGTAGGTGTGGTTGCCGGATACACATTATTGGAGGCGACCCTTTTAGTCCTCAACAGTAGGAATGCATCCGCGTCCATCCTTAAATATAACTCCTTTTCTACTTAAGATTGGATATGGTTGCAATGACCACTTAACATCAGATGGCCTGAATGCCTGTTCTTTACTCTTTCATAATAAAAATAAAGCAATTTTCATTTTCAAGTTATTAATTTTGTAGAATATTATTATACACTTTAATAACTCTATTTTTTGCAAATAATTAGCTTTAACTGTTTTTGTCTATATGCAGGCCAAATTGGGGTAGGCTCAGCAAAAACTCACCAATATGTTAATTATCAACCACCAAACAACTGAAAATATTCTAAGTTTTATTTGTAATTGATGTTGTAATTGTTGCTATTGAGAAGAAATAGGTAAGTTTAGTCAATTTTTATAGATATAATTGTGTATATAAAGAAACTTGAAACTAAAATAGTTGATAATATTTTTCTCAAGTGCAATAAGTAATACTACATTGTATAAATCAGTCGGTGAAGCAAGAAACATTTACTTAACTGCAAACTCATAAATAGTAAGTAAACATCAACATGTTACTATAAATACAGTATGTAAGTATCAGTTGTATAAATAGACTGATACTTAACATGAATAATAAATTTATGCAACATATCGCTACTTTAAAACAAAAGGGCCACAAATCAAAAATGTAAAAATTCAAATTTTGTCAGTCACATATCCGAATCAACCATTAAAAGCCGAATAAAAATACCTTTCTAACAGTGTATAACACTTATTTATCAGTTTTAAAATTACAGAGCAATTATACAATAACTGATTTTGAAAACTTTAAATGGCTCTCCTGTAAAATTAGGTCTGTTCGCGTTGTGGCCCTTTTCGTTTTGAAGTAGCAATATTATTTTTAAAGATTACTTACATACAAACCGGTGATAGAAACAACGTTTGAACTGAACACAAATGGTCACGATGTGATAAACACAGTAAGTACACCACACGTCTGCACAGCCCGACGGATGATCGTAAACTGACCGTACGCTGGTCCGCGGATCAATTTTACTAGAGTTAACGTTGGTCGGGTGTATGCAACGCGAGCAATTCTTGATATACACTATCGCTTAACACTTTCCCTGCGGCTACACTGTGTACACTGTGCTGTGTAAACACGACGCAACGCTTGCTGCGTACACACCTTTTTTATGTGAAAGAGTAAGAAACGAGCATGCGGGCCACCTGATGTTAAGCGGTCACTGCAGCCCATGGACAACCACGTCCAATCTCAAATACAACAGAAGTTCTGTTTAAGGATGGACGCGGACGCGTTCCTACTCTTGAGGACTAAGATCGCCTCCAATAATGTGTATCCGCCAACTACACCTCCCCAACCGAAAGACAATACACGAGGAACATGTTGCTTTACGGCGACCTCAAAAGTAGGAACGCATCCGCGTCCATCCTTAAATAGAACTTCTGCTCTATTTGAGATTGGACGTGGTTGTCCATGGGCTG